>SNQJ01S0004442.1:45755-67709 GCA_010110895.2 Picea sitchensis | reverse complement strand
GAATGTGAATCATACAATGATACAAGGGAGGGTGTCTATACTCCGTTTTCCCTCTCGAAAGGTGACTGTCTAATCTACAGCTACTTTCTATCTACCAGCCTTAATTGTATTAAATGCCTTCCTATCTGTAACATAATGCAAGTCCGCCTGGCTTTGAATGCCTTTTGTAAACGGCAGCGCAACAATACCAAGGTAAAATTCAAAATCAAAAAGGTTTGCTGGCTTGTCCAGCTGTACGATTCTCTTCCTCCTCGCGTTGGTTGATATGTTGAATTTCGGATGTTGCGGATGCTCCTGCATCACAAAGCGCAAGTCGAAGCAGAGATCGCGAGATCTCAGCCCCTTTTTAGGGATTTTTGGGTTTTGGGATTATTTAACGGGTATGGGATGTCAACCCATGGGTTTACCCATGTTTAGGCCCATTTTGTAATGTATAAATAGATAGCTAGGCGATGTAGGAAGTAGTTTGATCTATGTGATCGAAGGAGGAAAGTGTGAGAATGTGCTAAGTGCTAAGTGTTAGTTGCTAAGTGCAAGTGGTAATTGTAATTGCTTTGTGCATACTGTGTGAGACTTGCAGAGCTAAGTGCAAGTGATTGTAAGAGACTATTGAAGGATTTGTGCTATAATACAGGGAAGGAGGATCTAGCAAGGTGCGCGCAGATCTCCTGTCCTATGCGGACTAGGTTTTTGTGGCTCTGTGCATGTAGAAGATTGACATAAGAAATCAAGAAGAAGAGTTGGTGGACGTAGCCCCAGGGTGGGGGTGAACCACATATATCATGTGTTGCTATGCTTTGTGTGATGTATTGATGTAGTTCTATGTTTACTTGCTTAGTGCTTTGGCATAGATGAATGAATAGATATATCTATAGATGCTATGCGATTAATAATATGAATAAATGCTAGATCTGATTTGTTTCCTTATGCTAAGTGATTATGTATGTTAGATTTGGTTGAATACTGCGTTGATATGTTGTTAGGGTTTAGCTACACTGTAACTAAGGCTGAATATTAACAGACTGTAACTGCTAAGTGCTTGTTAAGGTGTTGTAATCACATATCTATTTCCCAGCTAAGGTTGCAGACACTGGAGTCCTATAACCACCCCTGCCTCTACCTCGAGTGAGACTTCATTTTCTTCGCAGGTGTTGTCGAAAGGGCCGATAGTTAGGGTTTTGTTGGTGCACTGTTGTAGCGTTGAACCCTGGGTCTGCCCCTGTGCCAACAAATGGTTCTGTGTTGGCACAGGGGAAGACCCAGGGTTCAATGCTACAACAAAACACCAACAAAACCCTAACTACCGACCCTTTCGACAACACCTGGGAAGCATATGAAGTCTCACCCGAGGTAGAGGCAGGGGTGGTTGTAGGACTCCAGTGTATGTAAACTTAGATGGGACACAGATCTGTGATTACAACACCTTAACAAGAACTTAGTAGTTACAGTTCGTTAATATTCAACCTTAGTTACAGTGAAACTAAACCCTAACAACAGATCAACGCAGTATTCAACCAGATCTAACGTATAGAAACACTTAGCATAAGGAAACAGATCGGATCTAGCATTCATTCATATTATTCAAAACTAATCTATCATATCAGTTACATCTAAAATACATCAGAGCACTAAGAATTCGATCACATAGACAAGAGAACAACCATAAAGCACATAGCAATCACAACCCAGGATATACATGGTTCACCCCCACCTTGGGGCTACGTCCACCAACTCTTCTTCTTTATTTCTCTCTGTCAATATTCTACATCCACAGAGCCATGATATCTTACTCTGCAAAGGAAAGTATATCTGCACACCTCGATAGATCCTCCTTTCCTGTATTATAGCACAAATCCTTCCACAGTCTCTTACAATCACTTGCACTTAGCTCTGCAAGTCTCACACATGATGCACAAAGCAATTACAATTACCACTTGCACTTGGAAACTAACACTTAGCACTTAGCACTTTCTCACACTTGCCTCCGTTGATCACATAGATCAAACTACTTCCTACATCACCTAGCTATCTATTTATACATTACAAAATGGGCCTAAACATGGGTAAACCCATGGGCCGACATCCCATACCCGTGACATAAGCCCAAAACCCAAAAATCCCTAAAAAAGGGATGAGATCCCGCAATATCTACTTTGACTTGTGCTTCATCTTTGATAGCCTGTCGAAGTCCCAAAGTAGTTCAAACATGACCAAGGATATGCAACAATTAGTCAAGGGCCAACAAGCCCCCAACACTCACCTGTGACTCGTCCCGAGTCAGTCTGGTCTGGGTAGTTGTGCTTCAAAAGCCTCGATCTTGGATTGAGCTGCTTCGACCTATTGTTGCGCTAGGGCCTCCTGCTCGACGAACTCTTGGATGACTTCTTCGTTGATAGGTCCCTCTAAATGTTGTTCGACTGCAATGACTACTTGTTCCAACTCTGTACCTCGGTCTTCAATCTCCTCAAATAGTTGGCAAGCTTCATTCTGGACTGGTTGGAGCCTTTGAGTCACTTCCATGACTGTTCTCTGTATGGTGTGGACCTGCTGTTGAGAAATGCACTATTCTTGGGATCACTTCATCCTTTCAACTGCTGACAGGATCTTCAACTGCACTTGTACTATTGTTGCTTGCTGCATTGCCTCCTAGAGCTGTGACTCCAGTACCTTCATCTCAGTATCTTCAGTGAGTCACTCATAATTCTATGCGTTGCGAGAACTTAGCTGTTTCCATTCCAGAGCGAATGCTCTGATCCTCTCGACTGCACTCTGGGCAGTGTCTTCTCTTTGATCTCACACGTCTTGCGGGGTACTTGGAACTATTCGTAGCTCGAGGTCTGCAATTCTCTATTGAAGTTGTTGGATATCTTCCACAAGCTGCTCTACTTGGTGTTACACTGGGTCTTCCTCCTTTTTCTCTAATCCTATCACAGAGCGAAGTGCTCTGCTGACTGCTTCTTTTACTCCCACCTGCTCTATGAGAAACTGTTCTTTCTCTCGCTGGATTTGTGCTTTCTCTTATTCACATTTAGTTTGGAGGAGAGCCTTCTCCTACTGCGCAACTCAACGTTTCTCTATGAATAGTTTTTGTACTTTCTTTAGTGCTTCTGTGGCCTGTTCGGTTTCTTCCTGTGCACAACGAAGGTGAGCTTCGGCCACATCAACTAGTATGTGGAGTTGGGAAAGCTCATCTCCCAACTTAGGTGGTTCTGACGGTGGGGGTGCAGTGGATACTGCGCAGCTGGATTGAATGGCCCACTGTACCCCTCTGAGTTCAACCTCGATTCTATCGTACATCTTCTCCTGCTTAGCTTCATGTTTCTGCAAGATGTCCTATGAGGCATCTGCTACAACTGCTATGATAAAGTCGAAGTCATCCACAGTGAGAACAATCTGCATCTTAGTCAAGGTGGCTCTATATTTCTTTCGGGAAGTGGGTTTCATGGGAGAAACCTTCATTTTCTTCAAGGGATCAACGTCATCAGCAGGGTCCCTAGGTGGTTTTACTTTGCCTTGCTTCTGTTGGTCCTCCTTGCCATTTGTCTCTTCTACTTCGTCATCACCCCCTCGTCCAGGTGATACTGAAGCAGTGCCTTTCAATGCACTACTCAATTTTTGGACCTCTTTGGTCTTCTTCCTTCTGTTGGGTCCAGGATGATCCTTTGCTTCATGAGTGGTCTCAGGGCTGTCGATTAGTTCAGGGTCTGACATTTCTGCGGGGTCTGTGGGGATGAGGAGTTCTGCTGACCAATCCTTGGTGATCTCTTCAAGGTCCTCCTCTGTGAGCTTGTAGTACGATTGAAGCTTTTATTTGTAATAATCTACGCGCATGATGATATAAATGAAGTTCCGATATGCATAGAACTTCATGAGGGATCAGAACCGATGCAGGGTGTTCGACGTCATGCGAGGAACAACTTCGATATCCCTCTTCAGTTGGAGATAATAGGTATGAAATATCGCATTTTACTGCCATTGTTTTCCCATATCGCTCGAGTACCAAAGCATGGTGAAGTTCACAGCAAGCAGTTCGAACGACTTGATGTCTGGAAGGTCGTAGCTTCCGGAATTTCCCAAGCGGTAAATGTGATGAGGATCAAGAGCCAGCTAAAGTGGAACTCATAGCTTTGATCCTGAGTTTCATGGCAATCTAATTCTAGCTGGTTGACCAAGTACTTCACCTAGTTCATCTATAGTCCTTCTACACATTTCCCAACAAGGTCAACAACGAATCATGTGACTTGTGTAGGTCGGTTCTTCCTCACTATCTTCCCTGTGATCAACTAGCAAGCCAGGCGCACTACACCATTCTGGATGGAAGCTACCTTGTAGCCTCATGTTCCCTTTTCTACATCATCGTAGGTGTCCTTAATTTTCTGTGCTAGGGTGCAGTCGGAAGCCTTCCCTGGGTAGAAGTCTTGTGGGTCAGGTCCTTGCATGCTCAATCCGGTGATCCTATGGATCAACATCAGATCGAATGTAATGCATCTATCATCTCTATTCTTGGTTCTCTTCTCTGTTGCTGGTTAGGACGGTCCATATCCGTGAGCAGTCGACGAAGAGGCTTGCACTCCTCGCGTTGATGAATCTTGAATTCCTATAGACATCACTCTCTCGACCATCATATCAATTAAAACTTCCTCAACTGACTTCTCCACAATGCTGAGCTCGTCCGACATGCACGCTCTTGATCGAAAAACTCGTGTGGATGGATGAGTGCTCAAAGAATTAGAATCAATGTTGATCTTACTAGGCACAACGCGGTAGCAATGGGTTCTCTTGGTAGCTCTGATACAATTCACACAAGTATTCTCGGTGCAACAGTCGATGGACTAAGTAGACATGATGTAACAAATATTTCCAATGGATAAGAAGATTTCCATTAATGCAGTTATGTCTGTTGTGGCGCAGTCTCAATGGTCCGATGGTGAGATTTCTGGTCATAACTATTGTTCAAACTGTTATGGAACGCCAGTCCAATGGTTATAATGCTTCCATCGGTCATATCGCTTCGCCATGGGGCGCTGATATGATATCCCAATGAAGTTCCAATTTTGCAAATATTCCTTCCGCGAAGTTCCCTTTGGGCCCTTCTGTAACTTTTTGATCTTTTCTCTCTTCTTACTGAGTTTTCTAGCCTTCTTCCCGGTGACCTTTGTCTTGGTATTCCTTTTTCCATTCTGATTCTTGTTTTCTTTTGGCATAGCATCTTTGCGCTGTTGGAATTATTTCATAGGATAAGAGAGTAATACTACTTATTTATCTGGGGTAGGTTCTCTACTCGTCTGTGAATATTCTTGTGTTCTTCCAACTTCATGATCCAAGTTTCTGGTTCTCAGTAGCTTCGATTTGTTCTCCTATTATGCAATCAAGTGTGCTATCCTCCTAGTCATGAAATCTTTTAATTCTTGCTTTTTCTGTTCTAGGGCCTCCTCTTCTTTTCTTCTAGTATGATCTTTCTCGATCCAGGTTTTTCCTAATAACATAGTAAATGGAGCATTGTTCTCAGTGAATCTAACAACCTCGAAATCTTCCTCTGTCAAAGCTCCATGAGCACGCATAGATACCTGGGTGAGTCTTCCACATAGGGTTATCAACTTTCCCCTGAATAATCCTATTCCTCCCATTGAAGGAGTCGTATCAGGCTTTCCTAAATCTTCCCAAGTTCTTTATGTCATGATGTTTAACTGTGTTTCCTCATCCAGAACACAGTCTATGTCGGAGTCTCCTATTCTTGCTTCTATGCATTCTTTTTCTTTGAAGATCTTTGATAAGTTGATATCTTTGTGACCATTTAGGGTTTCTTTAATTTGCAATAGTATAGTCTCTGATTCTGTCTAGGGTTCTTCCATGGTCTCAGTTTCGTGACCTTCCTCAAGATTTTCTTGTCTCATATTAATTCTTTCAAGCTTAGTAATCATTCTAGGGAAATCTAAAACTTCATTGTAAATAGCTTTACAACAAAGACAACTAGGTCTTCTTCCAGGGAATTCCTTAGCAAGATGTCCCGGTCTTATGCAACTGTAACAAAGGGTTAATCCCATTTTTTTCTTAAATGATCCCCAACCTTTCCTGTACTACGCACTAGGATCATAGTAGATAACTTGCAAACAATTATTTCTAGGATCCTACATCCATTTTTTAGTCCAAACATTCTTTCTATGCATAGGAATAACATATCTTTCATTATTTCTATCAAATCTACTCATATCAAACCTTCTTTCATCTACCTGTTCAGAGCACAAAACTTTCAGATCTAAAACTTTTCACTATTATTACCTTTATCAGAGAACAAAGATTCGAGATCTTACCTCTTTTCTTCGGATCAAACTTCTCTTCTTAGCACAGAGCTTTACAAGTCAAGTAGATTACTGCGCACTAAGGCAACATATCTATGCACATAGATTTATTTATTTCCTTCAGTTCCCAACAATCACAGTTTCAGGTCCCGACAATAGAACCATTTGTTGGCACAGGGGCAGACCCAGGGTTCAACACTACAACAATGCACCAACAAATGATTCTGTTGCCAGGACCTGAAACTGTTATTGCTGGGAACTGAAGGAAAGAAAGAAAGCTCTGTGTGTAGATCTGTTTCCTTAGTGTGCAATATTCTACTTGACCTGTAAATATTTGTGCTAAGAAGAGAAGTCATATCCGAAGAAAAGAGGTAAGATCTCGAAGCTTTGTGCTCCGATAAAGGTAAGAATAGTGAAAAGTTTTAGATATGAAATCTTTGTGCTCTGCTGAAAGTAAGATTAGTGGAAACTTTTGTTTCAAGAGTATGGATCTAGGTATGTTTGATAAATGTTATCCTAGTCTGAAAACTAGGGTACATTTAGATGAAAGAAGGTTTGATATGAGTAGATCTGATGGAAAGACTGAAAGATATGTTATTCCTATGCATAGAAAGAATGTTTGGACTAAAAAATGGTTGCAGGATCCTAGAAATAATTGTTTGCAGGTTAGCTACTATGATCCTAGTGTAGAGTACATGAAAGGCTGGGGATCATTTAAGAAAAAAGGGGATTAACCCTTTGTTACAGTTGTAGAAGACTGGGACATCTTGCTAAGGAATTCCCTGGAAGAAGACCTAGTTGTCTTTGTTGTAAATCTATGGACCATGAAATTTTAGATTGCCCTAGAATGATTGCTAATCTTGACAGAATGAATATGAGACAAGAAAAACCTAAGGAAGGTCATGAAACTGAGACCATGGAAGAACCCTAGACAAAATAAGAGATTTTACTATTGCAAATGAAAGAAACCCTAAATGGTCACAGAGATATCAACTCATCAGAGATCTTCAAAGAAAAAGAATGCATATAAGAAAGAATAGGAGACTTCGACATAGACCATGTTCTGGATGAGGAAACATAGGTAAACATCATGACATAAATAACTTGGGAAGCTTTAGGAAAGTCTGATATGACTCCTTCATTGGGAGGAATAGGATTATTCAAGGGAAAGTTGATAACCCTATGTGGAAGACTCACCCAAGTGTCTATGAGTGCTCATGGAGCTTCGACAGAGGAAGATTTTGAGGTTGTTAGATTCATTGAGAACAATGCTCCATTTAGTATGTTATTACGAAAAACCTGGATCTAGAAAGATCAGACCAGAAGAAAAGAAGATGATTCCCTAGAGCAAAAAAAGCAGAAATTAAAAGATTTCATGACTAGGAAGATAACACACTTGATTACAGAACAAGAGAACAGATCGAAGCTACTGAGAACCAGAAACTTGGATCACGAAGTTGAAATAACACAAGAAGATTCACTGATGAGTAGAGCACCTATGCCAGAAAAATAAGCAATATTACTCTCTAATCCTATGAAAGAATCTCAATAGCGCGAAGCTGTTATGTCAAAAGAAGACAAGAATCAGAATGGAAAAAGAAATACCGAGACAAAGATCACCGGGAAGAAGGCTAGAAAACTCAGTAAGAAGAGAGCAAAGATCAAAAAGTTACAGGAGGGCCCAGAGGGAACTTCGTGGAAGGAAGATTTGAAAAATTGGAACTTCGCCTGGATATCAGAACAACGCCCCATGGCACTTCGCCATGGCAAAGCGATATGATCGTTGGAAGCATTATAACCGTTGGACCGACGTTCCAGAATGGTTAGAACAACAATTATGACCAGAAATCTCACCATCGGACCGTTGGGACCACGTCGCAATGAACATAACTGCATTAATGGAAATATTTTTATCCATTGGAGAGATATGTCACATCGTGTCTACTTAGTACGTCGACTGTTGCACCTAGAACACTTTTTTGAATTGTATAACAGATAACAAGAGAACCCATTTCTACCGCATTGTGGATACTAAGATTGACACCGATTCTATTGCTTTGAGCACTCATCCATCCACTCGAGTTTTTCGATCAAGAGAGTGCATGTCAGATGAACTCAATGCTATGGAGAAGTCAGTTGAGGAATTTTTAATTGATATGATGGCCGAGAGAGTGATGTCTATAGGAATTCAAGCTTCATCTATGTGAGGAGTGCAAGCCTCTCCGTCGACTGCTCACGGATCTGGACCTTCCCGACCAGTAGCAGAGAAGAGAACCAAGCACAAAGATGATATAGCAAACGCGAAGTTAATCCCGACCATCTTACCCGACTACATCCTACCTCTGGCCAACGGTGATTCATGACAGTGTCCCGAGGGACTTTGATTGCACCATGGTTACTGCGTACCTCCCGAAGGGGATACGTGCAGTCAGAACGCAGCAAGATAAGATCGCGACGTTGAAGTTCAATGACTTCAACCTAGGTGACCGCAAGAATTACAACATGCTTGCTACTTACAAGTACTTGACCAGGACGAAGGGAAAGAACTTGAAAATAATCCCCCAGCCGTGGACTATGAACCTCGCGGAATCCACCCTCTTGAACATGATGAAGATCCCACACTTTGGAAGGAACCAGGAGGTTAACGCCTGTGTTAATATCCTGCTCTCATGTTACCATGGTGGCTACCTTTGGCTAGATAGACGCATTATAGTCGATCCAACGTTGATCCATAGGATCACCGGATTGAGCATGCAAGGACCTGACACGCAAGAATTCTACCTAAGGAAGGATTCCGACCCCGCCCTGGTACAGAGAGTTAAGGACACTTACAACGATGTAGAAAAGGGAACACGAGGCTACAAGGTAGCTTCCATCTAGAATGGCTTAGTGCGCCTAGCCTTCCAGTTGATCGCAGGGAAGCTAGTGAGGAAGAACCAACCTACACAAGTCACAAGATTCGTTGTTGACCTAGCCAGGAAATATGTAGAAGGACTCCAGATGAACTGGGCAAAGTACTTGGTCAACCAATTGGAATTATACTGTCGCGAAGCTCAGGATCAGGGCTATGAGTTCCACTTTAGCTGGCTCCTGATCCTCATCGCATTTATTGCTTGGGAAATTTTGGAAGGTGCGACCTTCCCAAAAATTGAGTCGTTCAAGATGCTCTCTATGAATTTTACCATTCTTGGTACTCGAGTGATATGGGAAAATAGTGGTATTCGAACGCGGTCTTTCATACCAATTATCTCCAACTGAAAAGGGATATCGAAGTTGTCCCTCACATGACGTTGAACACCCTGCATCGGTTCCGATCCCTCATGAAGTGCCGTGAAGATCGAAACTTCATTTATATCATTGCGCGCGTAGATGAGCACAAAGAAGAGCTTCAATAGTACTACAAGATCACAGAGGAGGACCTTGAAGAGATCACCAAGGATTGGTCAGTAGAACTCCTCATCCCCGTAGACCCCGTAGAAATGTCAGACCCTGAAGTAATCGACAACCCTGAGACCACTCATGAAGAAAAGGATCGTCCTAGACCCAACAGAAGGAAGAAGATCAAAGAGGTTCATAACCTGAGTAGGGCATCATAAGGCATTTATTCAGTATCACCTGGATGAGGGGGTGATGAAAAAGTAGAAGAGACAAATGGCAAGGAGGACCAACAGAAGCAAGTCGAAGTAACACCTCTTAGGGACCCTGCTGATGAGGCTGATCCCTTGAAGAAAAGGAAGGTTTCTCCCACGAAACCCACTTCCAGAAAGAAATCTAGAGCCACCTTGACTAAGATGCAGACTGTGCTCACTATGGATGACTTCGACTTTATCACCGCAGTTGTAGTAGATGCCTTGCAGGACATCTTGCAGAAACATGAATCCAAGCAGGAGGAGATGTACAATAGAATCGAGGTTGAACTCAGAGGGGTACAACAGGCCATTCAATATATCCGTGCAGTATCCACTGCGCCCCCACCGTCAGAAGCACCTAAGTTGGGAGATGACCCTGCCCAACTCCACAGACTAGCTAATGCGACAGAGGCCCTAAAGGAAGTACAAAAAGTAATCATAGATCAATGCCAAGTTGTGCAGCAGGAGAAGGCTGCTATCCAAACTAAATTTGAATAAGAGAAAGCGTAGATCTAGTGAGAGAAAGAATAGTTGCTCGCAGAGCAGGTGGGAGTAAAAGAAGTAGTCAGTAGAGCACTTCGCTCTGTGATAGGCTTAGAGAAAAAGGAGAACGACCCAGTGGAACACCAAGTAGATTATCTTGCGGAAGCTATCCAACAGCTTCAACAGATAATAAAAAACCTCGAGCTACGAATAGTGCCAAGTACCCCACAGGACGTGCAAGATCAAAGAGAAGCCACTGCCTGGAGTGCAGTCGAGAGGATCTAAGAATTCACTCTTGAATGCAAACAACTAAGTGCTCGCAGCACACAAAATTTTGAGCGACTCACTGAAGATACTGAGATGAAGGTACTGGAGTCATAGCTCTAGGAGGAAAATCAACAAGAAACAACAATACAGGAGCAGTTGAAGCTCTTGTCAGTAGTTGAAAGGATGAAGTGATCCCAAGAACAACGCACTGCTCAACAACAGGTCCACACCATACAAAGAAAAGTCATGGAACTGACTCCAAGGCTCCAACCAGTCCAAGAAGAAGCTTGGCAACTGTTTGAGGAGATTGAAGGCCGAGGCACAGAGTTGGAACAAGTAGTCGTTGCAGTCAAACAACGTTTAGAGGGACCTGTCAACGAAGAAGTCATCCAAGAGTTCGCTGAGCAGGAGGCCCTGGCGCAACAACAGGTCGAAGTAGCTCGAGCCAAGCTCAAGGCTTTTGAAGCATAGCTACCCAGACCAGAGTGACTCAGGACGAGTCACAATTGAGTGTTGGTGTCCTATTGGCCCTTGACCAAGTTTTGTATATCCTTGGTCATGTTTTACCTACTTTGGGACTTTGATAGGCTATCGAAGACGGAGCGCAA
This sequence comes from Picea sitchensis, assembly GCA_010110895.2. Lineage (NCBI taxonomy): Eukaryota > Viridiplantae > Streptophyta > Pinopsida > Pinales > Pinaceae > Picea > Picea sitchensis. Next base: position 56,423 of record SNQJ01S0004442.1, on the reverse strand, counting down.
TTCGAAGCAGAGATTGCAGGATCTCAACCCCTTTTTAGGGATTTTTGGGTTTTGTGCTTATGTAACGGGTATGAGATGTTGACCCATGGGCTTACCCATGTTTAGGCCCATTTTTTAATGTATAAATAGATAGATAGGTGATGTAGGAAGTAGTTTGATCTATGTGATCGAAGGAGGCAAGTGTGAGAATGTGCTAAGTGCTAAGTGTTAGTTGCTAAGTGCAAGTGGTAATTGTAATTGCTTTGTGCATATTGTATGAGACTTGCAGAGCTAAGTGCAAGTGATTGTAAGAGACTGTGGAAGGCTTTGTGCTATAATACAGGGAAGGAGGATCTAGCGAGGTGCGCACAGATCTCCTGTCCTATGCGGAGTAGGATTTTATGGCTCTGTGCTTGTAGAAGATTGACAGAATACATAAAGAAGAAGAGTTTCTAGACATAGGCCTAGGGTGGGGGTGAACCATGTATATCTTGTGTGGCTATGATTTGTGGATGTATTGATGTATTTCTGTGTTTACTTTCTTAGTGCTTGGGCATAGATGAATGAATTCATAGATCTATAGATGCTATGTGCTTAATAATATGAATGAATTCTATATCTAATCTGTTTCCTTATGCTAAGTGCTTCTGTATGTTATATCTATTTGAATACTGCGCTAATCTGTTGTTAGGGTTTAGCTGCATTGTAACTAAGGCTGAATATTAACGAATTGTAACTGCTAAGTTCTTGCTAAGGTGTTTTAATCACAGATCTGTGTCCCAACTAAGGTTGTAGACAATGGAGTTATGAAACCACCCCTGCCTCTACCTCGGGTGATACTTCATCTGCTTCAAAGGTGTTGCCGAAAGGGCCGGTAGTTAGGGTTTATTTGGTGCGCTGTTGTAGCATTGAACCCTCGGTCTTCCCCTGTGCCAAAACCCCTCCTAGACCATATTTGCAAGAATTCATACAAGCAACACAATATTTATATGGATATACAATTTTTAGTTTAGGAGCAGTAGTTAGGAGGTGTTTTAATTTATTAAAACTTTCTGGACATTTTTCTGTCCAATTAAATTTTATTCCCTTCTTTTGTAGTGAGGTTATAGGATATGAATTTTTTGAAAAACCTTCAATAAATATTTGATAATAGCCAATAATTCCCATAAAAGATCTTATGTCATTAACGTCTTTGGGAACAAACCATTCCATTATAGCTTTAATTTTATCCGGATCGACAATACTGCCTTCTTTAGAAATAACATGTCCTAAATATTTTATTTTATCTTTATAAAAGTCACATTTGTTGAGCTTAGAATATAGTTCATGTTCCCTTAACACTTGTAAAATTATTCTTAAATTTTCTTCATGTTCATGTTCATTTTTTGAATATACTAATATATCATCAATAAAAAAATAATGAATTTATCCAAGTATTTACTTAAAATATTATTCATTAAATGCATGAATGAGGTTGGATCATTTTTTAAACCAAAAAGCATTACTACAAATTTGTAGTGGACATACCTGGTTCTAAAAGTTGTTTTATGAATATCTTCATTGTTTACCCTAACTTGATGATATTCAGCTCGTAAGTCAATTTTATAAAATATCGTCGCTCCTCTTACTTGATCAAATATATAATCAATGTGAGGTAAAGGATATATGTTTGTAATGGTCATTTTATTTAGTTTTCGATAATCAATACACAGTCGTAAAGTACCATCATTTTTCTTTACAAAGAGTACAGGTGCTCCCCATGGAGACACACTTGGTCGGATGCATTTCTTATCTATTAATTCTTGTAATTGTATCTTTAGTTCATTCAGCTCTAGGATGTTCATCCTATAAGGATCCTTAGAGGCCGGTACTACTCCATCTACTAGATTTATGGTAAAATCTATATCTCTTTGTGGAGGTAATCATGGAATACATCTTTAAAATCATTTAAAATAGGAAAATATGAGATATTAATTTGTTTATTTTCTTCCATGTTATCTATTACATTCATAGCATATAATTTACATCCTTTACCCACACACTTTTTCATTTGTAATGCTGACATTTCTCGAACATAAATTGTTTTATGTATCCCCTTAATATTAAAAACATCACAAGTATCATACATGCATAAAAATGTCTTATTATAATAGTTTAGTAACACTCTATGTTATTCTAAGCAATTCATACCAATCAACAAGTCATAAGACCCCAAAAGGAAAAACATTCAAATCAACATAAGTTTTGAAATCATTCATAAGAAATTCAAACTTGCCAACAAATTCAATTACTTTCCTTTTTGTGCCTGTATCAAGTTGAACTAACCATGACTTTTCAAATTTGTTTTTTTGTAATTTGAACATCTTCACAACTCTAGGTGAAATATAACTTAAACTAGCACCAGGGTCAATCAAAATATAGATTGTTTCATTATTTAACATACCTTCTACTTCCACCATAATAGTCTGGTGACATGCTTGTCTATTTTCGAATGCTACGTTGAGTTTTGGAATGTTCCTTGCAATTTCTTCAACTGTAGAAGCTTCACAAACAATATGAAATTTGTTGTTGTTTTTCTTCCTGAGTGGATAGTCCTCATAATAATGTGGGTCACCACACTCCCATAATTTCAAAGGTTCTCTTTGAGATATATTTTTATTATAAACAACAATTGTTTCTTTATCCTTATTCCAAGATTGATTATAAGGTTTATTACCTTTATAGTTACTCCCTTGATAGATTCAATAATTATTTCCAAAATTCTTATTATAAAATTTTGTTCCTTTTCCTTTTTGTTCAAATTTATTATGCCTTTTATCTTTCCAATTGTTTACATTATGATTTTTGTTTTTATTTCATTCATAACTGAAATTCACCTTCCTCATTGCTTCTTCTAAAGTTCTTGGGTTATCATATTCAATTCTTTCTTTATAAACAAGAGGTAGACAACTTATAAAACTTTGAATCTTTGGCTTATCATCAACAATAGAAGGAACATAACGCAACAAAATTAAGAACTTACTACACAAATCCTTCATCGTCATACTTCGTAGTTTTAAATCATAAAACTCCTTAGCCTTTTCCTCGTAATATTGTTTTGAAAAGTATTTTCTTTTAAAATATTTCTCAAAATTTCTCCAAGTTACATATCATTATTTAATATGTTTTATATTTTTTATATCTTTCCACCAGATATAATCTTTCCCAATCAAATTATATATTTTCATTTTTGCTTTTAATTCACTAGAATAATTATATATTTGGAAGTATTTCTTCATCCCTCAAATCCATTCTTCAACCTCTTCTCCTATTTCAGTTTCACCATTGAACACACGAGGCTTGATATTTTTAAATTCCCTAGTGATTTCATCATAAGATTTGTGTTTCTTTTTAGTTTCCAATTGGTTACTATCACTGCTTTAACTTGAACATTCATATTTTTGTTTTCTTTTATTATCCAATTTATCATTAGTAGATTCAATGTTAGTATCTGAAGATGCTTGTTTTCTTACTTTTCGTTTGCATGCTTTGTTTCCAATTTCGTTAAAGCCAAATTCATTATTCTTAAGGTTTTCACGATCATGCAATTTGTTTAATAATACGTCATTTAATCATTCTTGTTCTTTTAGGATACGTTCATTATCATATTTCACACTTTGTAATTCTTATTTTAAATCCTTAATTGTTTGTAACATTTTTGATCGATTATCATTTCTAATTTCATTTAGATTTACCGAGATGTTCTCTTCATTAAAATTTTCTTGTTCCACATTATCCTAATGTTTGGGACGAGAACCCCCTTCTCCTGACATCATAACTCCTGCCCTTCTTTGTATAGCAATACAACAAGACAAATTTCCTTTCTCCGTGTGTAATAATAAGTGAGAAGAAAATTCATAAATTTTCTGAGTCTACTTTGAAAAATAAAGATTAAGACTTCCTACTGCTATGATAATTTATATATAATTTGGTTATTATGTTGAGCCCTCTTAGTCCAAGTGATGAAACCTAGGCTATGATACCATTATGTCACAAACCCTAAAAAAAATTAAATAGCATAAATGCAATTTACATATCTTGAAACATTTGTATGCTATACCTTAGGGTTTCTATCGATATTATAGGTTCATATTTATTGATCAAAATAATAACCCTATATTCACTCTTGAATTTTTAAGTACTTACATAGAAATCTTACTAATGTTAGATCCATTGAACTAAACTAGTTAACACTATAAAGCCTTTCAATAAGCATTATAATTATTTCAATAACAATATTTAGCATTCAAAATAATTGTAAATATTTGTTGACAAACCACACATACTATAATATTATAGGTCTTTTGTAAACACCTCGCATACTATAGAACTCTATAAAATATTTAGGGTAGGCATTTTTAATTTTCCTTATGCCAATGTCGAACCAAGGTATCCTTTATACTCTTATGGCATGCTAAGTATTAAATCAACACATCATTCAAAATTAATTTACCTATTGTATGATGTAAATTTTTATTGTGATCGAAGTCCTTTGCAAAGGTAAATGGAAAAGACATGGAAAAAGGTTGGTGAAGTTCTCTCAAGTTTAAAATGAGGTTTAATATGGCACGATCTTAGTCTTTGATTGTAAACAAGTGTTGCTCCGATCAACCACTACCTGGAGGTAGTAATGGTTGTTGATTTCAATGACGGGTTTGGGACTCCTACGAGGTTTGTCTGAAACCTTTAGGAATGTCATTTCTCAATCCTTGTTTACTCTGTAAGAAAACTATTGTGTTCAACTAGCTCAGCTCTCTGTAAGAGTGTTACGAAGAGACTTACTGTGTAATGGTTATTCTGCGTTACTGTGTTACGAACAGACATATTTCAAATCAAGATGTATATCTAAGTTATTAGTTTTCTAAGTCTCAGATTCAGAATGGGTTGTAAAATATAACAATAGTCCTTTAAGGATTATAGTTTACGCTTCCAAGTTCTTTCCGAACATAAATGTAATAATTATTTTGGGTCTCGACTGAGAGTTTCAAATTTGTCTGTTTAATAGGGTACGATATTTACCATAGATATATTTTTATGATATTTATGTGCAGATATATGTATGTTATTTTGAAAAAAACCCTACGGGTTTTGTTTGTCCTTCTAGAATGTTAACACAAAATTATTTTTTCTCCCTAAATAAAGTTTTGTTTATATCTATTTGGTCTTGAAATTCTTTTACAAATTGTTATTGCATTCTTATTTTACAGTAAAGAAAACCCTCTTTAATGGTATTTACTTTCCTTAGTAAAAACATTTTACAATTACAAATGTATTTAAATTCTGTTTTCATATTGTTTCCTTTAAGAATATTTGTATCGATTTGTATCTGATTTACATATGAAAATTACTTCATGTGTAGGAAATGTATGTATTTCTATGACTGCTATTCATATAAAAATTACCATTATCTCATTAAAAACATAGACGATATACATATCTCTTTATTTTCTTTTGACTGCTTGTGATTTTATATATAACTGTCTATATCCATAGAACCAATAAATTAACCTATTGAGGCTGGAAAGCAAAAACCCTATCTATTTTCATATGAATTATAAACGATATATACAATATACCACACAATATATAAATGCACATCCAAATTCTTAGTGTTTATATTCAATCATAAATGTGTTTCCTATTTCGACATTCGTATTATAAAAATTGAAAATAAATAGAAATCAAAACCTATGTAAATCCCGCAAGAAATGGAAGCAACAACAATCTGAAGGTCATTGTTCCACCCAACCTTAATCTATAACAACCAAATTTGCTTTCTTTGAAGGTCATTGTTCCACCCAACCTTAATCTATAACAACCAAATTTGCTTTCTTTGAATACCCTCGAGCATGATCGTTGAACCACAAGGACGCAGACTGGCCACACAATATATAAATGCACATCCAAATTCTTAGTGTTTATATTCAATCATAAATGTGTTTCCTATTTCGACATTCGTATTATAAAAATTGAAAATAAATGGAAATCAAAACCTATGTAAATCCCGCAACTGAAGAAATGGAGGCAACAACAATCTGAAGGTCATTGTTCCACCCAACCTTAATCTATAACAACCAAATTTGCTTTCTTTGAATACCCTCGAGCATGATCGTTGAACCACAAGGACGCAGACTGGAGTTCTTATTCCTGCAAAACTTCCTCTCGAATATCACGCATTTCGATGTTATGGTATCTTTCCCAATCATGGGAGCCTCCTGCTCAAATCATGTGAAGTATTTTTATTCACTTGCCTAGGACTTTTGGTAATTAATGAGCGACCTTATCAACTCAAAATCACACTTGAGTTTTGACCATCATGTGAAGTATTTTTATTCACTTGCCTAGGACTTTTGGTCAAAATCACACTTGAGTTTTGACCAGACTTTATGGGAAGAAGTTCCTTGCACCACTTGAGTTTGACCCAAGTTCTTGCCACTTGGTCTCTCATCAAATGCCACTTGTCATTCCTCCTTGTGTGTCATCAATAACTCTTTTAACAACTACCTTCATATTTTTAACAACTACCTTCATATTGTTATTTCCTTATTTTTATTAAATAATATATTACAATTGTTTAACTCTTTTAACAACTACCTTCATATTGTTATTTCCTTATTTTTATTAAATAATATTTACAATGTATTACAATTGTTTCGACCACCCTTGGTCAAACTTAAATAATTCAATAGTTCAAATTCATAAATAAAAATAAAGTTTTAATAATTCAAAATATGGGATATTACACTATGGGATATTGCACTAGCCATATCAATTTAACCTTTTTTATTTATTGTAGTTGAGGTCCCTCAACAACAACCTACATGCCGTGGAGAGTACCTGACTAGACATACTACATGTTAGAGCATGCATATTGAATCAACACTAAGAGAAGGCCCAATAAGTAAAGAAGATCTAGAAATGGATGAGACAATCAATAGATTTATGAAAACTAAGAAACAAAAAAAGAAGTGATTGTATATATTATGAGAAACATTCATAATGGAAACATATTTGTAACATGCCAATAGTGATGTACAAAAGGTAATATATATTTTTTAAGCATTTGGAAATTAGCGTCATCACATAAATCATAGAAACACATAATCAACACGACATCATAATTAAAAGTGACACACGATCAACACATAACATAAATAGCGACACAATTCAACACCTCGCAATCAACTGAAGATAAATACTAATAACGATCAACCATGTCACTGAATAATAAAATAACTATCCGCCCAACCTTTCATGCAAGGTTAGGACCTCCAAGACACATAAGAAACGCTCAAACCTAGGATTCATCCGATTGATTTTGACCACTTAAGGTCTCAGGGCCGACGACTCTTCTAAGGAACAAGGAGGTGTCTAAATCCCATAACCAACTTCTATCCTAAACATCCTAACTAGATTATAGTAGTGAGGCATGCAATCACACGTAAACAATTTGTCAAATAACATGTAAACGGATAACATTGGATCTATGCACGAAAGAACAAGACAATAAGTTAACAACTACAACATTCTATGCTATTCTAGAAATTTCAAATAGAGGTGCAACACAATAAAAAAACATCATAAGAATCTATCATTTCCAAGGTTGGGCAACCTGTGGCTTAATTGATCATTTCCAAAGTGCAGATTCTAGTTATAATTAATTTAATAATTTAAAGGGGTTGCTCGCCATAAACATTATTGTGACTCAACCATTCCTTTTCCTTCACATGATTATTAATTTCAACAATGGATCTAGTTCCTTCTAAATGATTGATTTAAAAAATCACACTAATAATTTATGATCACCCTAGGAGACTTGGTAAATTTATACATAACAATACAGAGTATAATCTACTACGATTTAGCAATCGCTAAAACAATTTCTCATGTACTAAAAAAGAACTTTGTAATATCCTCATGCAATCAATTCAACACAACAATTTAATCATATAGTAACAAGAATAATGTGTACACCCCTTAAAATATAGTAACAAGAATAATGTGTACACCCCTTAAAATATATTTTAACAAGAAGTTCTACACTTGTCCTATACAAATAAAATTTAAAGGACACAAGGGTACAAGTAAGGGCTTCTAAAAGTACTACTTATTTTTCTCAATTTATGCAATTTCTCTTATAAAATTCAGATGATGTAACATTCAATTACAATAACAATGAACACGTGATATCAAGAGCTTAACCAGCACATTGTTTTATTATGATTGATATTAGAAATGATAGAATATCTATTGTTGATTCTTAGATCTCAATCTATAATTAATCATTATAATCCCATCACGCAAATAAATCATATCCATAATAAACAAGTTGTACTAGAATCACTATGTCAAAGAATAAACTAAACCCAACAATGATTATAAGTTTCCACTAGATAAGAACCACTATCATGCAGTAAGAATGTGTGACTAACCACCATTCCTACTCACAGATGGTCTTGGATATGATAGAGACTTAAATTTGACATAAGTGTTATTGAGTAGTGTTAAGATTTCCAAAAATCTCCGAGATGAGAGCCTTCAATTGGCAGTCACCGAATCATAAATGAACCCTCTAAAGAAAGCACAAGGTAAGTAGATATGCACAACTAGAAACAGATCTGATAGTTTAGGCACAAATAAAACATGCAACCTACCTCATCAAGGAAAGAAATAAGTGAGTTGAGTAAACTAAAATATGGGCTAAAAAACCTCAGATATGCACTAACATTTTTTGATCTAAACAACGATGGTATCTTTCGCTCTGCAAGTGTCAACTTTTTTATGTGAACAACAAACAACAAGGAGCACCAGTCATCTATTTAATTGTCTATGGAACCGAACAACCACCAAGACTAAAGGGATTATTTCAAGATAAATCTCCAAAACTAGGATATATTTGTTGCATAATGAATAGATGTGGTTGAATGAGGTTGATATCAAATCTTAGAACCCTTTTCATATCCGTCTTCTCCCAGGTCGCATTTTCATATTCATATTTTCCTATCCATTTCCATAAAAACTCCCAATATTCTTTTATATCAACTCTCGAATCCATTTCATATCAATGTATGGCTTTTACCTCACGGATCTGTAGGCCTGTGCCATTCTGATCTGCACGAAAATGTGCTCGAGGATGCCTGTCGTCTGGGAAGTCGGATCTGAAGAGAATCCAAGATTCGATTCTACGAAGGTATAGAAATGTTCCTTCATGAATTAAAGGTATGTCCCTTGGATCTGTACGGTAATCCCTGAGGATTTGAACTTGCGGCTACATCATAATTTCAAGCATTGATTTTACAGAGAAACCATGAAACCCTTGACGACTTCTATCATTGAAAATAAGATGTAAGGAAGGTGAGAGGTGCTGTAATTCAATTTATGGGTTGGGGTTTAAACATATTTTAAGGAGAGAATGAGAGTGGGTTGTTGAATTCTCCTGGATCTCTCCAAGATCAGCTCGCTCCAACTAGTAATTTACAACTTCCTCGATTCAAGATCTTTCTCTTTATATGCTTGATTTGGAGCAGAGCCGAACGATAGAGAACAAGTCTCCCCACTTGTTCATCTGGAGCAAAGCCAAGCAAGTGACAACTATGTGTTGCAATATCCAGACGCAGGAAAACGACATGGAAATGCCCGCCATTCTTCAATCAACTTAAACCTAATGTAGAGATTTAATCACCGAAATTTTAACCAAAAAGCAGAACTAGAGTTGCATTTTACAATCTCACAAACAAAGAATGACGGGAAGAAGGATGTGTGCATAGGGTAGTGTGCTAAATATATTCAACTAAAATCATAAGCCTCATTATAATTCTAATTCCCTTGTCAACGGTATTAGGATAAAGTTTATCAAATTTTATTAGTACCCAACCACTAAATAAATACAATTTTTAAAATCATCAATTTATAAACTTTTAACAGGGAATACATCTTTTGATTAATGGATCCAAGATCATTGGAAATATGATGTGAAATTTATAATATAACATATAACCCGTTCATTACATCAACAAAATTCAATACACTTCCATATATAACTTTTTTACAATCAATCTCATATTTTACAAAAATGAGTATATACAAATGAATACCGTAATCGAAGGTGATGAAGGAGAAGATATGGTTGTTTTTAGATTTCTGTGGTGAGTATTTTTGAAGTTGTTTGCCGGATAATCCACAGTTGGTGTCATTTTTGTCAACGTTTCGAATCCGAATCAGGATTCATCATCAGGACTAATCGTCATCAGGAGAAGATGATCTTAAAAAAATGGGGCTCCTTGATTCTTTCTCTGGCTTGATAATCATTGGGACCTCACCGATACCTCCCAGCCAAAGCTAGGGGTACTATTCTTCTCCCTTAGTCCTCCGAGTCGCAAAGGGGCCACGTGTACAAAACCATAACACTCTAGCTCCAAACTTTCCTCGCAAGGTAAATCCACCATTCTCTCTCAAGATGGGCAACCCAACTCTCACAAGTAAAACCAGTCAAAAATTATGTAGCATAACTTTAGGGTGAAATCATGAAGGTGGGTTACACTTTTGCTTGTTTTATGACAAAAAAAACTGTATTTTCACAAGTTATTCAACTTCCGACATATAAAAGTATTTTTTTTATTTAGAATTTCACTTTACAGTAAAAACAAAACT
>SNQJ01S0004441.1:249712-260569 GCA_010110895.2 Picea sitchensis | reverse complement strand
AAGACTCATTATATTTATTATGACCCTCTTACAGGTTAGAGTTTCAATACTTAGATAATGATGGTTTATGTCCACTACAATCTCCAATTATGGGTGAAGCAACTTGAGAAAATCTCTAATGTGATGCCATTTCCTTGGAATACATTTACATAATGTCTCAATGGAGGATGGAGTACAAGATGCCTATTATGGAGGAGGCACTTGAGTGGTTAGAGGAGCAACACTAGGCACACGGTGTTGATATTATGGTAGTTGTGGGAGGTATTAACCTTCATGTGTAACCTTTGACTAGAATAGAATGTCCTGGAAGCAAGAGAAACCCTAAACAAATGTGTGAAAACAATAGAAGACATGTCAGCTCAACATATATATAATATTAAGGTATTATCCTCCAGGAAGACAAGTTGACTTCACAGGAAAAAGATAAACAAAAAATATAATTACCAGAAAGTCAGGTCGGCCTAGCCAGAAAAGCCACTGAACAGATTAATATAAATAGAGGACGTCTTGGCTTGTTTGTTAACTCACTCTCACTCAGAAAACCAGAAAAAAATGCGCAAGTTTGGAGGTGCAGCAACAACTGCAATTATACAGTTTTCTCTTTTTCAGTCTTTCTGGTACTTTCTCTTATGCGCTACCCTTGGAGAAGGTACACTCTCTTGGTTATCTGTTGGTTCTAGTGTGGCTTGGAATCATTTTGTCTCGCAAAAGTTAAGGTGCTCAAGGGTGGCTTTATGCCTATGGATGGGTGGCAATGGTGTAGCATTGCCTATGGTGAAACGAGCACATCGACATTATTCTAACAGGTTATGGGCCCACACCACCTTTAGAACAGTCTAACCACTGGAAGGAAGATCGTGAGTTTTACCTTGCCTCTGCAGTTCGTCGTTGCAGTCTGCCCCAGTACCATGTCGTTGCACAACTTATTTGGTCAAGCTCGTTGAGCACCTTTCCCTAGGTCATTTGGCCTAATTCCTTCACCAATAGGTGCGCCCTACCCTAGCGCACCTTCTGGTACTGTCAAATTGCAGTTTAGAGTACTTTGAATTTTTAGGGTTTGCGGTTGCTGTCGGATGATGTCGTTGTTTACCGCTACTACTAGAGGTATGTACTTGTATATGTTTTCAAGTCATATCATCTAGCGAAGCATGAGTGTGTTTGCAGGGGATGTGCAAGAGACCTTGTCCAACTGTGATCTTGGATTCAATACATTCAGAGGAAGAAGCACATCCTCCCTAGCATTGAAGACTTCGGGTTTGATTATTTAAAATTGATATGTCTCTAGTTGTTATGGCATTATTATCATCTTTTTCTGCATCTTGATCTATTGAAGTTATGATCATTATACTAACCCCTTAATACTAGAGATACACTTGTTGATCTCCTCTCTAGGAGATATTCTTGTTCTTATGTAAATGCTTATTGTTTACAAGATGAAGTTGATCTCATTTAGGAGATGTTCTTGGTTATTAACCTAGACTCCAGGAAAGATATCTTCCATGGAGGATACCATGGATATTTTGTTTTCCTTGTTTCTTGTTTCGGGCAAGTCATAAGAGATAAATCTAAGAGGAAGTCAGACTCAGAGGGAGTTAGTGATCAAGAAGAAGCCAACATAGTTTTGTGACACTTTTGCACAATACAAAGGGGCATGCAGCAGACGGAAGCATGATCCAAGGATTCTCTTAGATATAGGGAGTTGATTTCAGAGTTTGAGATGAAGGATCTTGACTGGATATATTGGGATTGGAAGTGTGGCTGGCACCATATGAGATCTTCAGTGAGGAGACTAAAGAGGCTTAGCATGATGGCTAGGAAGTCCATGGCCACACCTATGTCGACACATCTGAGGAAGTTGTGTGACGAGATATACATTTGCTTTACAGAGAGCACCTTATGCCAGTATATGGTTGAGCTATGACCATATTATGGGGTTACAACACAGCATGCATATACCTATGTTGTGGTGCAAATAGATATGATTGATCTTTGATGATGAAGTATGGCTGTCGGGATATACAGTTTTTGGATTGGGAATGCAGAAGATAGATCTAGCACCTGGGGTGCTACTTCAACTTGGGATAGCAGGATTTCCAGACAAGCAGGGAAGCAGATATATGTAGCACTCAGTCATATATCATAGCCAGTAACGCAAGATATGAAGCAGGGTGGATTTTCAAAGGATCTTGCAGGACTTCATCAGAGACATGGTGCAAGAAGGAGCAGTGAGGCTCCATCATATACCCACAGATGAGCAGATAGTTGACATTTGCACTAAGCCTTTGTCTGGGACAAGCTTGGCAGGAATGCAAATGTTTCCATGGAGGAGTATTGATGATTGCGGCATCGTGTCGATATTCCAATATTGATCAGGCGAACTTGATCATGTGGGAATAGACCCAGATGTAATCTTCGACGGACTGAAGATTCGATTTGTTGCTAGATCTCCTATGTGTGAATTTCATCAAGCCTTGAAACTCTCACGAGTAGGTGAGTAGCCCCGATAAGCATCGGGCCAACTCTATCTCCACAGGAACTAGGCTGCAAACCAGGGGAGATAGGGAACATCTACATCCAGCGTAGATGTGCCCCGACGTAGTCTTCGACGAACTGAAGACTCAAGGTGCTTGATGTGCAACTCCACGTGTTCGATAGCATCGAGTTGAATGCATTCACAGAGTGATCCTATGAGAGGATCACCATGAGGTGTTTGTGGCTCCGATGTGGTCATAATTCTTGTCATGGGACAAGAACGACCCGAGGTGTTAGACACACATGTCCGATAGCATCGAGCTAAATGCATTCACGGAGTGATCCTATGAGGTGAATGTGGTTTCGATGAGGTCATGATTCTTGTCATGGGACAAGAATGACCCGAGGTGTTAGACACATGGTGGTGGAGATGGATCATCAATACAGCTAAATGAGGCTCATGGATATTGTGATATTGTCTATGACATAAGAATACCAAGAACAAGTACGACGATATGTTTTGATGATTGCTACTAGATGATGTTGATAGTAATGATGATACTTATGATGATGCTACTTGTAGAATGGTCTACAAGGCTATGTTAGTCTTGCCCATGCCATGTGAAGATGGATGGATGTGTTTGAGACCATTAATACCTCCCTAGCTAAGAGGGAGTGTTGATATTATGGTAGTTGTGGGAGGTATTAACCTCCATGTGTAACCTTTGACTAGAATAGAATGTTCCAGAAGCAAGAGAAACCCTAAACAGATGTGTGAAAACCCTAGAATACATGTCGGCTCAACATATATATAATATTAAGGTATTATCCTCCAGGAAGACAAGTCGGCTTCACAAGAAAAAGATAAACAAAAAATATAATTACCAGAAAGTCAGGTCGACCCAGCCAGAAAAGTCACTAGACAGATTAATATAAATAGAGGATGTCTTGGCTCATTTGTTCACTCACTCTCACTCGGAAAACTAGAAACAATGCGCAAGTTTGGAGGAGGAGTAGCAACAACTGCAATTATATAGTTTTCTCTTTTTCAGTCTTTCTGGTACTTTCTCTTGTGCACTACCCTTGGAGAAGGTACTCTCTCTTGGTTATCGATTGGTTCTAGTGTGGCTTCCCGAAATCATTCTATCTAGCAAAGATTAAGGTGCTCGGGGGTGGCTTTATGCTTATGGATGGGTTGAAATGGTGTAGCATTGCCTATGGTGAAACGAGCACATCAACATTATTCTAACACAAGGGACAAGGGGAATGACCCGGAGCAATTATGGGAGGAGGAGGACCTTCCGATTGAAGAGGGTGATGTGGCAACCTCAACATTGTTAGAATGTGTTAATGATTTCCTAATGGTCTTAGATTACATGGCTATTCCATTTTGTAATGTTATTCTTCAATAACTCTCTATATTGTAAAAAGGGTTTATCCCACATGCATCATGGGATTTGTTTTCCTTTCACTCTCTCATATATAATAGAGGTGAAGGAGACCCTTTAGGAGAGTGAGAGTGTGAGAGGTTTACGGTATTGATCTCTAGCTGGGACCCTATGGGTCATGAGGCTAGATCATCCATATGATTAAGTGTTCTCTTTCCTTCTAAGATTGGAGAGTTTTCCTAAAGAATAGAAGACCAACTTCCATGGATGTTTCCCCACATTGGGGTTTTACCATGTAAGCACTTGTCTCTTGTCTCTCTCTTTTCTTGCATTCTTTAATTTACTGAATTATCTAATGCTTGAGATAGGTGACTAGACCAGTTGGATTTCATTATATGTTATTGCATATTTCTCAGATCTAACAAACACCAACTTCTACATAGTTTCATAGACATGCATGCATCAATGGTCATTAGACATATGATGTGGACCTTTTAGTGGAAAATGATATGTTAACACTAGCTTTGCCTACGTAAAGTTGAGTGTTAGTTTCCAAGACATGTTTGTGGATATCATTAGGGGTGAGGTCAATGTTTTAGAGTTCACCATTTAGCACCAATGGTTCTTGAGTACTTTAGTCATATGGGTACATTGTTTCAGAGCTTTGTTCCAGCTTTACCTTATTCCCAGGTTGTATTGTATGAGTTTTCAAGAGTATTCATAACAATGTTTTAGGAAGATAGTACATCTCGTGCTATTATTAGTAGATTTTTCAGTTCAAGGTTCCAACATTCTATTTATAGTAGTTTTTCCCATGCGTCAAATTCACATGCAGATTGAAAAGCATGCATGGTGGATAGAGGACAATTAGATGGGCACTTTCAAATTCTCGATTTGACTATTTCTAGTAGTGTTTATTTTTAGAAACTTGGTCCTTTCTAGTGATGGATGACAATGTATTTGGATGCCCATTGGGGAGGTAGGCTTATGGTTCAAATTTGGATGCCCATTGGGGAGGTAGGGTTAATTGAAGTTAGTATTTTCGACCAAATTCTATTTTTAGTAGTTAGAGTAGCATGGAAATTATATTTCCGAGGACCCCATTTTGAGATTAACCCATGGTTTGAATTGCAGCTAAATCCGAGGACGTGATTTTTGGGTAGTGTATTTTCAACAGATGCTTGATCTTTTAGGTGGGGTGATTATATTTTTGAGTACCTAGTGCGGTGTAGATTATTGGTGCAAAATTCCAGGCCATTTTGAGCACTTTTATTTTTCAAGGATAGGTTATGTTTTGACACATGTTATTTTGGAGGTTTGTGATTGGAGTGAGATTTGGGCTATGTGTTACCACTACTTTTACCAAGGGATGGAGTGGTATAATTGAGGAGATTTCATATGACTTGTTGTGGGTTTGACATTGCTATTTTGGCCAAATAAATGAGTGCCTACCTTTTGGGTTTGACATTTTTTACTTTTGAGAGGATTTTGCTATTTTGGCCAAATAAAGGAGTGCCTACCTTTTGGGTTTGACATTTTTTTACTTTTGAGAGGATTTTGCTATTTTGGTTAGGAGGTAGGGCGCATGAGTCATGTAGGCCTATTTTTATCAAATACCTTGATTAGAAATGTTATTCTCACCTATAACCTTAGCACATGGAACGAGGACCTATTTGTATGGTTGAGAAGAGTGTTTGTGGCTTAAAGAGGATGCTTTTTGTGAAATTTCCTTAATTATACCTTCTATTCTCTCCTAGAACTAGAGCGCATGAACTTTGAAAGGCTTCTTTGGAGGACATACCTTTCTTACTTGGCCTCTTTTCAGTAGAGGTTGCAGCAAATGGCTTGAAGAAGGGTGTACTTGACTTAGACTTGGATTATTTTACTTTATTAATGTTTACTTACACTTAGACTTGAATATAATATAACAATATAGGATACATAATTTTTTATTTTTATTTTTTAACATTTTAAGGATTAAATCTATATACGCTATTCCATTTTAATAATCTATTTTCCTTTTTATCTAAATGTATAAGTGTCGAGGGTTTCAACCCCTGTATGGATGAGAACTGTCCCAAGGGAACAACCCTCCTCTATAGAAGGGTCCACGATCCCTAGGGCTATGCTCTTGTGTGGAGGGTAACCTTAATGGGAAAGCATTCTTTTGAGGAGGGTGATTCCCTTAGAGATTGCCTTTCCTCAAATGGAAAAGAAAAAAACAATCAACATCATAAACTTTCGCTACTACTAACTTTAGGGTTGTAAAATACTAAAATCTACTCATTGATTTTAAACTACCGACAATAAAACAAAACAAAAAACAAGAGAAGAGATTTGCAGAAGTAAACAAATAATTGCCTAAAGAAGGGACATGTGATGCCATGGAAGAGAGGCACAATTTTATATTTAAATGGCCAAAACTGGTTTACTTCAAAATCCACAATCCACTACTACTTGCAAGCATCTAGAAATCATTTCCCTACTAGTCATTTCATCCATTTTCAATTACATAATTTCCATAAAATTCATTTTACCATGTTCATTAATAACATTAACATCGTTATCAATTCACCCACAAGAAGAACACTAACATCCATTTTCTCAAACATGACATGATTTTTCCTTAATATTTTTTACCATGTAACAAAATATTTGCAATTATATAAAAATAGTATAAAGAGGACTAGCTGGCAGAACAAGACATTTGGAAAATTGAAGAAGCCCACAATTCCCCCTTTCCAAACCAAAATGTCAGCCAAAATGTTCCATCCAACCATCTCGGGATACTCTTCTTTCCCCAAGTCCGTCTGAGTTGAATGGGATCACACAGGAGGGAGATAGTTACCAAATTATTTTTGTTGCCTTCTAAATCAACCAAGGGGAAATTCGACTTCCAATAGAATGACAATGGCCATGAATTCACACTATGGAATTGTTGGTGGCTCAACCTCACCCAATGTAACTACCTAATCATGAATTTTTCATATCCTAGGCCACTATCTCTAGGTCTTTTCTCCCAAGAAACCCCTCCATCTTTTCCTTCCTTATTATAGCCACCTTCCCTTAAGCCACCCATTCCATGTAAAAAAAGTATACTTTTAGTGTGATAATCACTATTTTTTTTTCATGATGATGGTTATATATATTCATCAAAACCTTTGATGTGGCTTATCCCACGCAATGTGCATTATAGACTTAAAAAATAGCAGCATTGTCTCAATAGAAGAGATCAACCTATCCACAAAGAAATTGTGGACGTGTAGTCAAGTCCTCCTTCCCTATATAGTGTGAGGATATTGTTTAACGCACTACCCTTATAAACATATAAAAGGATAAAACATAACCAATTCAAAGAGAAATTAAGATCTTAAAATGGCACTAGCCATAAACTCCACCTAGGTTTCAATACTAGGTCCTTTGGTACTTGGACTGAATTTGTTGACATCATATGGTTGGAAGCAACAACGTGATATCATTTTGTAATATTGATGACCATATTTCTCAATATATTACATTTTGTCTCTAGGACATCAATTTGTTGCTTTTGTTGGACCGAAGTGTTCATAATTATTGCAGTTTGAGAGGTGCATTGATGTTCATTTTCATGAATTTTGGTTGCCACAAAGAAGAGAGAGGTTATGTTACATTTTATGGATTCTTCATGTATTCAAAGGACCCTTCAAACTTTGTGGGCCTTCCTATAGTCCATGGATGTGTCACACATAAAGGGACTATGCTTACATGCCCTAACAAGGGTCTTAAGAGGCTCAAACTGCCACACATATGAATTTTTCTAGGGGGGACCTTGATTCCAACACACAGGAAAAGGTCCACTACACCACAAACCACACAACAGAATTTCCAGGGTGCCAAGTGTCCACAACCCTCTGGAACTAGAGCTAAGTGAATCGAAAGGACCAATGCCCAACAAGACTAAAGAACCATACCCCCAAAACAGAGTTACTAAGACACCAAGAGGAAACAAGTGACTGAAACTAAATCCCAAAAAACTAGAATGACATGTGCCAAATAAAAACCAAGGATGCAAGAGTATCGAAGAACCATACACATAGAAAAAATCCAAAAATCAAAATGAAGGTATGGCCACGCATTGAGCATGCCCTGAAACTTTGACCATCAAACAAAAATTCCAAAATACCATCCAAATGCTAAGGGAAGCTTTTACTAGGTAATTTTTCCGTTGGATAACCTTACTCCATATGACAATGCTCACTTATCCCATATAGAGTTCCATTATTCCACCTTGCCTTTTATAAACCTCACTGGATGGTTCAAGAGACGAACTAGAATTTAGTTTGAGCATGTGAGAGGGGCGTGGGTAGGCTCTTTCGTATCTAGGTGCCTTCCTTGAAATTGATTGATGATTGTATTGCGACATATGTAATTTTTTATGATGTAACATGCCTCCATATCCCTAACCTAAGAGAAATGAGGTATTTCTTGATAGTGCCAACCCCCATTCTTCTGGAGAACCCCTATTTTAAGAGTGGTGGCCTCATTGGCTAGTGATCAGTTTGATAATTGTGTTCTCTTAAAACCTAGTAGAACGATACCTTTTGTAGGTTGCATACCTCTTTATGAATTTGAACTAGAATAGAGACAATCTTGCTATCGAGCAAGTTTGTTTGCCTCTTCTTATATATTTCTCATGGGTCATAGAATAATTTCTAGGTTTTTTTTTTCTTTGCTATTTTTTTTTTATTTTTTTTTGCCCTAGGTTTGAAGTTCAAAGTTGAATATTGCCATACCAATACGTTGAAGGTTTTGGACCCATTTTGACAGATGGTAAACATGAATATGGGACAAATGAACAAATATTGACTTGTAAACTATGTGGGTAGTCTATGGTAGGAGGGGTTAGCTAGTTGAAATACCACCTTGCTAGCATCATAGGGAAGGAGGTTGCAGTTTGTACTCAATCATCCCCAAAGTTTATGCGAGTTTCCCACCAAGTTATTTATGAAAGGATAAACATAAGGAAGAGGTATTGGCTCACTATAACGTACCCAGCCACCAATAGGCTGGCCACGCTATGTCAAAACGCACTTCTTGAACCAATTTCGAAATATGATAATAATTAATTCGAAATCAAGCATGAAAGAATGCAATAACCACACATGAAATAATCAAGATTCATTTTGAACCATCCAAGAAATGAGCAATATGCCATGCACAACAACAACCAACAACATGCATAGCATAAACACCTATCTTAGAGATAATAATACACAACGAAATATAAATATATAGAAAACACAGAGAGCACTTATCTTTTCAAGTAAACATTCACCAATTGGCTGCAGACCAAGGATGTTCCTCCCAACCATAGACATTGTTGTTCATTTACTCTCAACAGCAGGTCACCCCCGAGCCAGGGCTATGAATCCACAAGGACGGGTCCTGGGCCAAATCTAAACACACACCAGTTAGCTAACAAGCTCTCATGTTTTCCCAACCACACACCAGTTAGCTAACAAGCTCTCATGTTTTCCCAACCACACATCAGTTAGCTAACAAGCTCTCTTTTGCTCCAGCCTACACAACCCAAAGAAATGAACCCTTTTATCTGCCATGTAGTCCCTTCGGTTGTTCCATTTCTCTCCATGGCTCCACTGCTACTGGTCAGGAAATCTCCATGCTGGAAATTCCAAGGATTCTCAGTTGTGGACAGCTCTTTTAGAACTATCATCAATCTCATGCACATAGGCATCCATTCCCTCCTGGAATGATCATAAATTCTTCACAGCCATCTAGTAATGGTTATTTACCTCCAATCATCTGTTTCCGTGCTCAGACCAAGAGCACACGAATTAGAAAGAATGAGGAAGATGAGTGATTGAATAACAATTAAATGAGAAACCAAAATGAAAGAGTGTAAGAGTGAACCCCCAAACAACCCAAAGAGCGGTTTATACATTTACTTGGAAATCAAGAACCACGTGGCCATGTAACCACTTTTCTCAATTAAAACCAAAATGGGTACATATAATATAATAAAATACTTAGCCCCTTCTCTTGTGGAATCATAGTCCCCTATCTCTTGTCTGTGTCTGTCTTGCAGCCAATGATGTATATATATATATATATATATATATATATATATTAACAATCAGAGGTTCAACCTCCACAATTTCTTTGGTTTACATCCTCCGTACAATCATTGATAACTTGTCGGCTGCCACTTGGAGGGTCGTATCATTCAACGGATCCAGGGTCCACCTGCAGCGATCGAGATTGACCACCTTGCTGAAAATACCCCAGCTAGCGCATTTGAACTAATCAACCAAACCATTGGACTTGAACCTGAGACCTTTCGTAGTCCAAAGGAATGTATTTATTAATATATATAGATGTATTACATTTCTAGGCACTCTGACCCTTTCAACATTACCGACTCACCATCCTAAGTCATAATTACATAATACATTGTAGTCATTGGGGTCAAAATCAGGGTGTTACACTTAAAAAATTGAATTTTTCATTGGTAGAGTAGCTAGACCCTCAAGATCCACATGCATATCTGGATCTGAGGGCAGTAAATGGGACTCCACAGGTTCACCTTCTATGAGGGCCTCACCTTCCTTTGTTCCAAGAACTGGAGATGGCGCACAACCAGTCCATCTGGTCAATGGTTAAAAGAAAAGATAAGCAAGATGTAAACAAGGCAGTGGGGAGGTGACTTTGTTAGAGAAACATACCTTTGATCATTGCAAAGACCAATCCATTCTTCCAATCAATGTTTGATGTTATCGCTAGTGTTAGTCTAGGGTATAAGGCCCCTACCTATGATGTTAAGAACCAAATATCAATATAGCATAGAAAAACCTCATAATAAGTACTCAACGCCTTGAAAAAGAGATAATTTCAGATAATAAGCCTCTTCGAGGGGGCAACCTCCTTTTACCCCACATAAATGTTCAAGTACAAGATGACTCCAAATGAAAATGTCTCCTTGGTATATATAGGAGACTAG
>SNQJ01S0004441.1:226606-244328 GCA_010110895.2 Picea sitchensis | reverse complement strand
AATGAAAATGTCTCCTTGGTATATATAGGAGACTAAGAGGTATAATTACAACTAATGGAATAAAGCCGACATAAATAAAATAACATTACTAATGTAATATGCCCCAATTAAGGGGTAATGAGCCAATATTAGGGCTTAACATATGAGGGGTTGTGAGGGTCAATAATTCAAGTGGAAAATGGTGATATCAAGACTCGATTGGAATACCTAACGAAGTCACGACATGCCACTGGATGTGCAGTGATGTTTGATGGTTGGACAGATGGGAAAGGTAGACCTTCCTTGATTTCTTAATACATTGTCCCAAGGGTACAATGTTCAATCTGTCGATGCATCGACACATACTAAAGATGCAGCATCGTGTGTGAATTGTTGGATGAGTTTATCCAAGAGTTAGGTGTACAACATGTTGTGAAATTAGTAACAGACAATACAATTAATTATTTGGCTGTTGTCAAGTTTCTAATGGAGAGGCACCCCACAGGGTTCTGGACTCCATGTGTCGCCAATTGCATCGATTTGATGCAAAAGGATGTGGTCAAAATTTCATTTATCAAGGAGATCATTTATCGGTATAGGAGCATCACAAAACACATATATAACCATGCATTCATGTGTTGCCTCATGAGGAATTTAACAAGAAACAAGGAGTTGTTTCATCCAACAATCACTCGTTTTGCCTGCAACTTCATTTCTCTTCATCCCATGAATCATTTTCAATTTGAAGTGAAGCAAATGTTCATGTCTGATGGGTGGTTTGATTGTTCATTTAGCACAAGATGGGATGGGAGAGTCGTTGCTGAAATAATGTACATTGATTCCCTCTGGGAAGGAGTGGGGGAAGTGTGCACAGTTAGTGAACCTTTGGAAAAGGTTCTTCTCTTGGTTGATGGGGATAAGCTTGCAATGGGCTACTTGTTTGAGGCCATGGATAGGGCCAAAGAAGCTATTTGATCTTATTATTTGGACAAGGGCACCCTTGGAATTGAAAAATATATAAATATATGGGATTTGATTGATGATTGGTGAATTGGGATGCTCCATTTCCCCATTCATTTAGTAGCACTTGTTCTCAACCTCACCTTTACATACTCATATAATTTTAATTTCGATAACTAGGTTATGGAAAGGTTCCTTGTGTGTCTTTATAGGATGGTAATTGATCAAGAAGATTGAAAAACCATTAATTCTGACATGGGTATGTATAAGAATGCCAACAAAGTATTTGGCTTTGAGACTACTATCCAAGAAAGAAGATTTTGATGTCGAGCAAGCCCTTAGAATTTTAATTATGTGTTTTATTTGAAATTTGAATTGTGTTTTCTTTATGTCCTATTTGCTATTTTACTAAAATGTAATTTAAGTTTTTTTTTTGGTTTATTATTATATTTGTTGGAGATGTTTGATGGAGAAAATGTTGCAAAAGCACCACTCTTACAGAAATTTGTCATTCAGGTGTTAAGCCAAACTGTTAGTGCTTCAAGGTGCAAGTGCAATTGGAGTGACACACAAAGAAGTGCAACAAGTTAGAACTTAGTAATTACGATTATCATATTTTTTTACCCTCTAACATATGTATGACCCTCAAGACTCATTATGTTTATTATGACCCTCTTAAAGGTTAGAGTTTCAATGCCTAGATAGTGATGGTTTATGTCCACTACAATATCCAATTATGGGTGAGGAAACTTGAGAAAAACCCTAATGTGATGCCATTTCCTTGGAATACATTTACATAATGTCTCAGTGGAGGATGGAGTACAAGATGCCTATTATGGAGGAGGCACCAGAGTGGTTAGAGGAGCAACACTAGGCACAAGGGATAGGGGGAATGACCTGAAACTATTATGGGAGGAGGAGGACCTTTAGATTGAAGAGGGTGATGTGGCAACCTCAACACTGTTAGAATGTGTTAATGATTTCCTAGTGGTCTTAGTTTACATGGCTATGGCATTTTGTAATGATTTGTCTTGAGAATTATTGTAATAGAGCTCTGCTCTATTGGAGGTTTCCCCCTCGAAGAGGCAAGTGAACATTGTTTCCTATCAATAAAGGTATTATTCTGCTATTGTGGTTCCATATATTTTGTTGTTCCACTGCTATATTATTGTTCTTCGTTGTTATTCTGCGGGTATTCACTGCAACATTTTTTTTTTCTGTTGTTATAATAGATCTTGTGCCTAACAAGTGGTATCAGAGCACTGTCCTTGGCAGGATTTGTGGGTTAATTTTTTTCCAGGGTAAAGACAAGTTCCAACGTCTTTAATCTACAAAGATCTGTCGTTCAGCGCATAAATCCGCAGTCTGGGAAGCATACACGCAGGAAATACAAGAGGTACTTAAGCGCACGTTTGTTGGCCACCCTTGTAACCCATGTTGGTACCCCTTCAAGTGATAGTGCATCCGACAACACCTGTATACGGACTTGTGCTTCCATGTACCTTTGGTATATCAGGAGACCCCCTAGCTATCTTGAAACTAGCCATAGATAAATTATGGAAAAATTATGCAGTGCCTCTTACTGCTCTCCTAAAAAAGAATGCTTTCACTTGGACTCCAACCGCTGATCAATCATTTCAAGCATTGAAAAAAACCATGTGAACAACTCCTATCTTGGCCCTTCCTGACTTCACAAAGACTTTTTTCCTCGAATGTGATGCCTCCAAGAAAGGCATTGGCGCAATACTCATGCAAGAGGGTAGACCCTTGGCCATCACTAGCAAAAAATTCTCGGATCGACATCTTGGCCAATCATTATATGAAAAGGAAATGTTGGTTATACTGCATGTTGTGGATCTCCAGCGTCCTTATCTCTTGGGGCAATGCTTCCAAATTAAAACCGACCATCAGAGCCTCAAGTATTTCCTAGAACATAGGATTTCATCCCAGGAGCAACAAAAATGGGTAACCAAGCTATTGGGATATGATTATGAGATCATTTATAAGAAGGGAAAAGAAAATGTAGTGGTGGATGCTTTGTCCAGAAAGTACGAAGAAGAAGGATCATTTTTTCCCTCTCCTTCATTGTACCAGAGTGTCTCCAAGTTGTTCGCCAAGAATGGTTGCAAGACCCCAAAACTTCTCGATTGATCCAACAATTGCAAGACGATTCTCCAGTTTCTCTAGCGTACTCTTGGCACAATGACGATCTTCTCTACAAAGATCGTCTATATTTAAGCCGCCAGTCGCAACTTAAATCCACAATGCTTTTTGAGCTTCATGCTTCACCCACAACAGGGAATTTTGGGTTTACCAAAACCTATGAACGTGTTAAATGCTCTTTTTTCTGGGATGGTATGAAACAAGACGTCCACACCTTTGTGGTTGAATGTGATGTATGTCAATGCAACAAAGGGGAAATTGTCAAAGCTCCAAGCACACTACAACCGCTTTTGATTCCACCAACTATTTGGAGGGACAATTCTATGGATTTCATTGTGGGCTTACCTCAATCTGGAAATAAGTCAGTCATCATGGTGGTAGTTGGTCGCCTTTCCAAATATGCTCATTTTTTTGCTCTTCAACACCCATTCACAACATTCACAGTGGCGCAGATTTTCATGGATCATATTTTCAAGCTTCATGGCATGCCTCATTCTATTGTATCTGACAGAGATCCAACTTTCACCAGCAATTTTTAGCAAGAACTATTCAGGATCCAGGGCACACACTTACATCTCGGTACTTCTTATCACCCACAGGCTGATGGCCAAACTGAAGTTGTCAAAAAGTGTTTGGAAACATATTTGAGGTGTTTTGCATCTGACCGACAACATCGGTGGGCTCAATGGTTACCCCTAGATAAATGGTGGTATAACACATCTTACCATACTACTACCCACATGACTCAGTTTGAAGCAATATACGGAAAAAAAATCCCCGGTCAGTTCTTTCCTACATACCAAGGGTCTCAAAGGTTCAGGAGGTTGAAAAAATTCTTACAGTCCGTGCTGCCATTCTCAATGCTCTCAAAGACAATTTGGTCATGGCTCAGAATCGTATGAAACAACAAGCAAATCAAGGACGTTTAGAATGCCAATTTGCTACAGGGGACCAGGTGTTTCTTCGTCTACAACCTTACAAGCAGAATTCACTCAAAGTTGAACATTGTCAGAAGCTTGCTCCCAAATTTTATGGTCCTTATAGCATTCTCAAACGTGTGGGACTAGTGGCCTATCAATTAGCTCTGCCCAATCATTCTAAGATCGATCATGTTTTTCATGTCTCGTGCTTAAAGAAGGTGATTGGAAATAAGTGCCAAACTCAAACCAATCTTCCAGAGTTGGATGTTGAAGGTTCCATATGGTTGTATCCATAGGCAGTCTTGGACTAGCATGAACATCATCTTCGTCAACACACCATCAAGGAGGTGTTCGTGCAGTGGAAAGATAAAACTCCAGAAGATGCTACCTGGGAGCCGACAACTATTCTCAAGGAATTTCCCCATCTAAATCCTTGAGGACAAGGTTGGTCATCAAGGGGGAGGGCATGTTAGGGTCCTAAACCCCTAACTTCTCATATAGGTAGAATAATATGTTTCCATGTAATAAAGGTCAATACTACTTAATAAGGCCTATTTAATAAATATGAACAATTCAATGTAAGAAGACCTAATAGAAGCTTATGCTTCTAGAAAGATCTTCCTCTAGAATGTTCTGTAGAAGATAGAATTAGTATAAATACGAGTAGAAGGTATGAGAGGGATTTGTCTTGAGAATTATTGTAATAGGGCTTTGCTCTACTGTAGGTTTCCACCTCAAAGAGGCAAGTGAACATTGTTTCCTATCAATAAAGGTATTATTATGGTATTGTGGTTCCATATATTCTCCTGTCTCGTTGTTATATTATTGTTCTCTTTTGTTATTTCGTTGGTATTCACAGCAAAATTTCTGTTTTTTGTTGTTATAATAGATCTGGTGCCTAACAGGGAGGTGGATAACCATACAATGCTTCAAACATGGACATTTTTGTTGAGGTATGATATGTATTATTGTATCACCATTCTGCGAGATGTAGCCAATTGATCCATTGTGTATGATGAATCGATGATCATTCACAAAACTCCCTAGATACCCTTCGAGGCCTTTATTAACCACTTTAGTTTGGCCATCTGTTTGGGGATGGTATGAAGTACTCATGGTTAAGGATGTCCCCACCTGACAAAATAGTTCCTTCCAAAAATTCTAGTAAACTTGAGATCCCTATTTCTTACGATAACTTTGGGAAATCCATGAAGTTTAAAAATATTTTTAACATAATTATTAGCGACTTGGCTAGCCTTGGACTTTGAAGAGATTCCAACAAAGTGGGAATATTTGGTTAACCAGTCGACTATTACAAATATAGCGTATTTTCCTTTAGAGGTAGGAAGACCAGTAATAATGTCCATATATATTTCAAACCATTTTTGGGCTAGGATATGAAGGGGTTGCAAAAGACCTGGAGGAGCAATAGTTTCAAACTTTTTTCGTTGACAGGTGTTACATTCTGCCACATATTTATGAATGTCGGATCACGTACCTTTCCAGAAGAAGGATTGGCGTATATTGTAGTAAGTTTTGAAAAACCCCACATGACCTGTTGACAGAGAATTGTGATTTTCTTTCAAAACTTGGAGTTTGAACTTGGAAGAGTTGGAAAAAAATATTCGTTGTTTGTACCACATTATGTCATTCTCCCAAGTGAATTTAGGATTTTCATTTGAGTTGCTTTCAACTTCTTCTATTAGCCTTCTTATTTCTGAATTTTTAATATACTTAGTTTGAACTTCTAAGATCCATTCGGGAATGATGATGGACATAGCGCATAGAGTAGCATCATTATCAAGTTTCCTTGATAACCCATCCACAACCAAATTCTCCTTCCCTTTTTTATAAAGAATATCGAAATCAAAGACCTGGATTTTGCTCACCCATTTTTGTTTCTCTGATGAAAGATTTTTCTGAGTTAAAAAATACTTCAAGCTATTGTGGTATGTTTTCACGAGAAATTTCGTTCCCAATAAGTATTGTTTCCACTTAACTAAGGCATGCATAATTGCCAACATTTCTTTGTCGTATGTTGATTTTGTTTGCTCCCTTCGTTTGAATTTTTGACTTTCGAATGCAATGAGATGATTATCTTGCATAAGTACGGCACCTAATCTAGCTCTTGAAGCATGACATTCAAGGACAAATGATTTGGAGAAATCTGGTGCTGACAAAACCGGAGTGGATGTCATTAAGAGATTCAACCTTCTAAAACATGTTTCAGCTTCGTCGTTCCACTTAAATGCATCTTTCTTCAATAATGTTGTTAATGGGGCCACAATTTGTGCACAGTTTCGAACAAACCTTCTGTAGTACCCGGTAAGACCCAGGAATCCTCATAACGATGTGATTGATTTGGGGCTAGGCCACTCAGTTGATGCCACAATTTTCTTCAGATCAACCTTGATTCCTTCGTCTGACATGAAATGTCCCAAAAATACTATCTCTTTTTGTCCAAAACTGCATTTGAATTTGTTAGCGTAGAATTTGTTCTCTTGAAGGATTTTGAATATTGTCTCAATGTGCTTGATGTGTGAGTTCCAGTTCTTGCTATAAACAAGGATATCATCAAAGAAGACAAGTACAAACTTTCATATGTATGGACGAAATAAATCATTCATTACTGCTTGGAAGGTAGCGGGAGCATTGGATAGACTGAAAGGCACGACTCAAAATTCGTACAACCCTTCATGGGTACAGAAACCAATTTTGGGAATGCCTTCCTCTTGAATTCTTATTTGGTAATAACCTGACTTCAAGTCTAGCTTGGAGAAATATTTAGCACCATGGAGCTCGTTTAATAACTCATCCACAATTGGAATTGGGAATTTATCCTTTATCGTAATTTTGTTTAATGCCCTATAATCAATACAGAGTCTATATGCTCTGTCCTTTTTCCTAACAAGTATGACCAGAGTTGAGAAAGGACTCTTGCTTCGTGTAATAACACCACAGTCCAATAATTCTTGAACCAAGTGCTTGATTTTTGTCTTATGTTGGTGCGATTGTCTATGAGAATTTTTTTTAATTGGTGCAGAACCAGGGATTAATTCTATGATGTGATCTCTAGAACGAGGTGGAGGAAGCCCACGAGGAAATTTCTGAAAAATGGTGTTATATTTTCCAAGAATTTTGTCCAATTTGGGATCATCATTTTTGTCCTCTTTAGTAGTACCCTCTATTGCATAGCAGTGTAAGAAATAATCTCAGGATCCCTTTTTTATCATTTATTCCATTTTATTGGACGAGACTATTTGTGGTGGAGGACAGTTAATTCCATGTAATTTGTACTTTTCCCCATTTTGATGAAACCTTATAAATTGCTCTTGTAAGTTTAATCCAACGGTACCAAGTGTGGCTAGCCACTGGACCCCCAACACAATATCTACCCCTCTGATTGGTATAGCATACATGGGGGATTTTAAGTTGTAGTCACTCATGGATATTTCTACCTTGAGGCATTTCCCATCACATGACATAGTCCTATTTCCTGTGATGGAGACTTGAAATTCAGAGGTAGGAAGAATGAATATGTTTAATTTCTTTGTTATCTTTGTATCTATAAATTTACGTGAACTTCCACTACCAATGAGCACTGTTACTTTAGTTTTCTTAACATAGCCATAAGCTTTTAGAGTTTGGGGTTGAGAAATACCTGTCATTGCAGCAACAAAGAGTGTCGGATTTGCGTTTTGATTCCCTAACTCATGGAGATTTTGTGAGTCTTCATTATTTGTTTCTTCATCGGATGAAGATATTTCCCATGCTTCTTCATCCTTGTCACTGTCACTCTTATCTATTTCGCAATGAAAAAACTTTTTGTCTTTGCACTTATGGCCTAGTTTCCAATTAGGTGTGTTACATTTAAAACATCGGTCCTTAAACTTATCTTGTCTCATGTCTGGTGGTGGTGTCCTTTTGTGAGGGGGAATGTATTTGGAGCTAGAGTCTTCGAGTGAGCGCCATGTTGTCTTTTGATATACTTTAAGTTTATTTTCATCGATTTTATCTTTCTGGCGAGCTTGCTCGATATCTTTAATGTCAAGTAGTTCAAGCTCATTTCAGATATTTTCCTTCAATCCCTATAAGGCTATTTGCAGTAGCCAATCTTCTGAAATATCAGGTACACGAGTGGCTAACACATGTAAATCCTGAAAAAATATTCTTCCACTGTACCAGTCTGATGTAATTGGGTGAGTCTAGCAAAAACCCATTATTCTTCTGTGTCGAGAAAACATGGGAAGAAGTTATTTTTTAATATAACCCAATCTCTTGCTACAGATTTGGATTTTTGTCTCCACCATAGGAACCAGTCATACGCAAAGTCCTTCATATGTATATATGCGACATTAATTTTTTCTTCATCATCGGAAATCTGGTAATACCTTAAGTACTGCTCGATTTTATTTACCCATCTTGTTGCTTCTCTTGCATCTGATCCATCAAATTCTTGAACAATAATCTTCGCCTTGGGCATGCAATTATTAGACGTCCCCATGTTAGGAGAGTAATGTGATTGATGAGTCCCCCACTACGAAGTTGAGTTACCTGGGCTTCCACTCCCATTTGTGATTGATTCAAGCTCTAATCCCATGTCATGGTAGTTTTTTTTGCATTCCGCAAGTTCTTCGTTTAGTTTGCCAATTTTGGCATGAAACGAAGTACTTACTTGATTTATAAGGCCTGTGAGAAACTCTTTAGAGTTTTTTCTTAGCTCCATCATAGGGGAATTGTTATCCTCTGTCTTTTCCTTAGCTTCTCCTAGCTTTCTCCTCGTGTTTCTCATGTTGAGGTTATATATATATATATATAGAAAGGTATGGTAGTGGAAGGGAGAATTAGGGTTTTGACGAGGACAAAGCTAAAAATCGTTGAGATGGCGAATGAGTAGGGCAAAATGAGAAGGGCGAAGTAAGAAATGAGAAGGGAGAAATGAGAAATGAGGAGGGTGAAATGAGAAGGGGGAAATAAGAAATGACAAGGGAGAAATGAGAAATGAGGAGGGTGAAGTTATCGAGGGAGAAATGTTAGAGGAAGTCAGAAGGGAGGTGAATGGAGGGAGAATAGAGGAGGGCGGCAAGATGAGGGTCGATGTTGGTCGTAGATGGGACAAGTGGAGTGGGAGGATTTGGAGGAGTGGACCAGAGTTGGACAAGTGGACAGGAGGAGTGGACGAGGGATGAGTGGACGAGGAACTGTGGACGAGGGCCTGGTTGTAGAAGGGAGTGGGCGAGGGACTACAGATGCATGGGAATGTGGGAGTTTGGAAGAGGGGAAGGTCATGGCTTGGAGAATGGGAGGAAAAGGAATGCTCAGATACCAACTGAAAGACTAAAATCCAAATACAAAAAAAAATGTGTTTATAAAATATAATTTATTTTCTATTTTTTGTTATGTTGAGAATACAAAATGTCTCTATATACATGTAATTGGGTAAAGTCACATCTCTTTATGCAAAAGAGTGTGACTTTGCATTTTCATTAGTTTAAATGTAATATATATATATATATATATTACACTACACAACAGAATTGTCAGGGTTGGATTGGTTCACAGAGTTTTTAGCAGGCATTGTGAGTGGTATACTTCCAATTTGGTGGTGAGATCATGGCCTTCATCGGAGTGATAGATTGCTTCATATGATGAGGATGATCGACAAAGTTGTGTCAATGATTGGTCTGACTCATTGTGGGGATGGTGGGAGAGGATTTGTTGGGATTTTTTCTATATGGCCAGGTATATTTTCCCTCGCGATACATAGGATCGAGTCTATTCGTGGGTTGGCATACTTTGACTTCAATACGATGCTTTGGAAAGACATGATCTAGGATAGTGAGTTCAGTCCTTTCATGGATTTCATCTTGGGGGTCCAAGAGAGGAGGGCGTTTTCTAAGCATGGTGGTCAAAAGGCTATGATCAGAGGGGTACAACGTCAGCATGATGGTTCCTCTTGGAGATTATTTTGGGACCTTGGGACTACAACGTTTGACAACTCAGCAGTCGATACATATGAGATGGTCGATTTTTTCTTTCTGAAGTTTACTCTTGCGATGCTTAGGATTGGTTGCTTAGAGGAGTGGTATTTTGAGGAGTTGACCGGATTTGTGCAACCTATGATTGATTGACTTATCAAAGGAAGTCAAGTGGATTTGTGTGTTAGTACCTTGCAAGACAATGTTTTTAGCAGAGGGTGCTTCACATCATACACCTTAGTTTGGGACCTTGGTGACTTTACCAATTATAGGTAGCTCCTAGAGAGGTTTGCATGGAGGGGCTTTGTGGACAATGTGTTGGGATATTTTCCGGACGATGCTTGGATGATTGAAGTAGGCTGGGGGTGTTGGAGTATTAGGGCTTTACCCTTTGACACTTGGAGATTAGGTGTCATTGATTCCCTATCAATTTGTGACCACATAGAATTCTTTTGGATGTCTTATTTTAGAGTTGTTTTGGTTGACTTCACTGAGATACATTGACAGGATATGATCCTCGATAGTGGGGATGATTCTTTGAGGCATTACAACTTGGGGTTGCAGGAGTGGAGAATGAAATCTAGGAAAGAGGGTTAGATATTTATGATCAGAGTGGCACAACGTCAACATGATGGGTCCTTTTTGGTGATAGCATGGGACCCTAGGATTTTATGGGTTGACAGTTTGGATGTTGGTACATATGGGAGAGCCATTTGTTACTTTCAAGAGCCTATTCCTATGGAGTAGTGGATTGGTTTCCTAGGTGGGATATTCTATGAAGGGTGGACTAAGCCTTCACAGTATCTGATTGATCTACTAAATGGTGGCCTTCAAGAGGCCTCTTGTGTTAGTAAATTGCAGGACAGTATTATGGACGGTCAGTGCTCCACATCTTTCAGATTGGTTTGGGACTCGTGGATTATTATTAGTTTCAGTTTGGTTCAACTTGTTGTTCCTATGGGTGTGATGGCATTGCTTGAGGACAGTGGATCTTTGGGAAGGGAGGATTTTTATGTCCCCATTTGTGGGCTTCCATGTTATACATTTGGAGATGATTTCATGGGTTTTTGTCATCCAGGATAGAGGGGTGAGGTTATGTTACCAGTGACCTCAGAGGGTTTGGTGGATTTATATGAGGCTCATCCTAGTCTATTTATCATCTTTCATCATCGGGATCACTTCCACGCAATTCTTTCTTGGTTCTGTCGCATTTTGACAATTCCTGTAATTTGGGAGTATTATTGAGCATAATTTAATTAAATACATTAAAGTTGTTATTTGGATTGTATTATTTGAAGGGGAAACTTAGTGTAATAGCTCGTTGGATCTGGAACGAAAATCTCTAAAGAGGGTCTTCCAGTGACCATAACTGTCTTAAAAGAAAATTAATCACTTTCTGGAGTTAAAATGGGATTAATTAATTATTTAATGTCATAGGCACGGAAAAGTGACTTTTTAAAAAGTGACATTGGGTAATTAATAAAAAGGGGGAGTTTAAGTGACTTGAAGTTTATAAAGTCACTTTAACTTATTAAAATGGTAAAAAGGCCCAAAAGGGGTCAACGAAGAGATAAAAGGAAAATGAGGGGTGCCCTCTCTCATTATGCATATTGTTATTTTTTAACACGAAATTGAGAGAGCTCTTGTGGCTTTGGATCTTGGGACGAAAACCMTAGAGAGTATGGAARATTGGTTTCGGTGGTGAGACCATCCACCCTAGTTGGACGAAGGGAGGAGATCATATATATTTCTTCAGTGTGCTTCATTGTGATAGAATTTATCATCTTGGCGACGAAGTTTTCTTCATGTGTGGTTGAGTTTTATCTAGTGGGGGTTGAGATCTAGTTTTGTAGCTACATTTTTGGTATATGGGTAGCATCCTCTTAGTGTGGGATGAGTCTATTCATGTTGGGTGAGTAATTGTGTGAAGGTGGGATATTTATGTTGTGTTAGGTGAATTTAGTGACCCAAGGGTTGTTTTATTGGCTAAAGGGGTCAATTTTCACTGGTTGGGCGCATTCCTTGCTTGTTGGGTGTCTTTCTTGCTTATTGGGTGCTTACCTTTGAGGTTGGGCACATTTCTCTAAGGAATATTATAGTTGGGTCGTAATAACTATTATTGGGCACATTCTTCAGTATAAGGTCCGAGAATATTGTTGTTTGGGGGCAATATTGACACCAAAGAGGGATTCGTTCATTGTTGAGTCTTTTCCTATGTGTTGGAAGCATTCATTTGATAGAAAAATGAGTTGATTTCTCTTACTGAACAACAATACCGTTGTGTGTATTAGTTGTTGAGTTTGCTAGCTTATTTGACATCTAAACACAGGACCATTCATCCCAGAAAAGGCAAAGACAGCCTACAGAAATTGTAACAAGTTCTTATTTATCCATTGTTGTCCACAAATGATGTCTACATG
Source organism: Picea sitchensis (assembly GCA_010110895.2). NCBI lineage: Eukaryota > Viridiplantae > Streptophyta > Pinopsida > Pinales > Pinaceae > Picea > Picea sitchensis. The sequence continues at coordinate 231,908 of SNQJ01S0004441.1, read as the reverse complement.
ATTCTAATCTTTTGCAACCAATATTTATCAGGTTTTTATTGTATTTACTGATGCATACATTGTTAGGTTCTTATTGTATTATTGTTGTCATAAAATAAGAAATGCAATAAATATCTTGTGTCTTCAATATTGGTATTTCACTGTGAAGCATAGCTGGGAATGAGTACTTGATATTTTGGTTTGTTGTCATCTCTATAATGAGTGTCAAGTATATCTCAAAGTATGTGATAAATTGATGCTAAGCTACTATACCAACAAACACTTATTTCCTTTATAACAGTAAATTGTTTGACRAAGTATCAACACTACTAAACGAAGAAAATCCAAAAATTTAGTTAGGAACATTACAATTGTACATGCTCTTCCCAAGATTTGTTGTAGATTAGTATGTCATCAAAAAATACCAACATGAATCATTTGAGGAAGGGATTCAATAATCCTTGAAATGTGGAAGGTGCATTAGTAAGGCCAAATGGTATCACCAAAACTCATAATGCTTTTATGTGTTCTAAAGGTTGTTTTGGGGATGTCTTCTTCCCTCATTCTAATATAATGATATCCTGAACGAAGATCCAACTTAGTAAAAAAAATGGTTCCCTGCAATTCATCTAATCATTCATCAATGATGGGAATATGAAATGTATCCTTAATGGTGATCTTGTTGAGCTCTCTATAATCTAGACACATACACCATGTACCATTTGTTTTGTAAACCATCACCATTGGTGAAGAGAAATCACTTTGGCTAGGTCAAATGATTCCATCATCTAACATTTCTTGAATCATTCTCAATATTTTATGGATAGGGGTATTCTAAGGCCTGATGTTAGGAGGGTGGCTTCCTGATTGCAAGTGAATAACATGATCATGCTCTTGGTTAAGTGGAAGACCTTTGGGATTCTCTACAAATACCTTAGAATGATTGGCGATAACTATCTGGAGATCTAATGGAATAGAGGTTTAGATTTTTGAACATATAGCGAGCATAATTGTGCAATTACACCATGGTTTCCCTTTTTTAACAATTTTGTCATGTTATTAGAGCTTATTACTTTAGACAACTTCCCTTGGATACCTTTGAGTTCAATTTCCTTGTCTTCTGAGGAAAATCTCAGTAAATGTTCTTGAAAATTAAAGACACTATACCTAACTATCGTAACCATTTCACCCCTAAGACAACATCAACGTTGCCCATTTGGATTGCAATGATTGGGCTATCGAATAAATAATCCTGCATATTGAGCTTAATACTATGGAACTTCCATAAACAATTCATAGTACCTCCAATGTGATCATTACTTGAAACTTTGGTGTTGGATATATAAAGAAATTGAGAAGTTTGGCTAATTTGCAACCAATGAAGTTATGGGTACTACCAAAATCAATCAACATTGTTACCTTTTCCTTTTGATATATCCTTCTATATTGAACGTTTAAGGATTTGTAATGCCCGTCAAAGCATGACAAGATATGGTTGGAGTAGTTTCTTTTAGTTATGGATCTTATGAAGGTTCTAATTCTTGTTCTTCCTCTTCTTCACAAACTATATAGAATACATTTTCTCACCACACTTATGCCCCTTACTGTACTTTCTAGCACATTTAAAACATAATCTCTTTTCTCTTCTTTCATCCATTTGTTGAGGTGTCGACCTTGTAGGTTGAGTGAGTTTAGGAGTGTGAACATTGCACTCTCTCTAGGTTTTAGTGGCCACCATTCTAGTAGCCATATGTTTACTTTCAACTTCCCTTGCCACATTGAAAACATGCTCCAAGGGTTTAGGCTCCAAGAGATTGGCCTCATGTTGAATTCTCTCCTTTAAAGTTCCCATAAAGAGATCCAACAAATTATCCCCTTGATTGTTCTTCACTCTAAGACTTAACTTTTGAAATTGTTGAATGTGCTCTAAAAATAGACCTCTTTACATGACGTTTATCAATTGGATAAAGAAGGTGTTGTGCTTAATATCCCCACAATGTGTTATCGATTCATTTGTAAAGATGGACCAAGATGCAATAGAATTATTTTTGTGATTACAAAGACATTGGTACCACACAAATTGATCAGGTTCTAAATACAAGGATGCAATAGTTATCTTTTGTCGGCACTTGGTATAAATCAAAGAATTGCTCCATTTGGAATATCCATGTTGTGGGATCATTACCATCAAACTTCCTGATATCAATAATGGTAATGAAGTAGTTCCTCGGTTTTGAGTTGAACCCCAAATGATGCATATCTTGGACTGATAAATGATCAAGTTTACGGGACTTAATCTCCTTGTTCTCCTTATCATTTTCTTGAGAACGAAATTTTTGGGTAAGGAGGAAACTTAACTTCTTCAAAGGTCCCACCTCATGTAATAGATATTCTCTTTGAGGTCATATTTTCTTTCCATATCTTTCATGTCATCCTTGCTTCCCATCTCTTTAAGATTGTATTTGATATTATCTTTGAAAGTTTGTAATTTTTGTTTAGTTACCATATTCAGGACACTAACCTTCATTAACATTATAGATTCTAGTCTCTATAGTCTCTCTGTTAGAATATAATGGATGTGCTCGTTTTACCATTGACAATATCTCTATTGTCACCCAACCATAGGCCGGAGCCACCCTCCGAGCACCTTCACCTTGACAGAGAATCACTCTGGAAGCAAACCCTAGGCTAGATAGCCAAACAAAGGGTAACACACCTTTCCCCAAGGATATCGCACCAACAAGAGCTGATCAGATAGTCCAAACCCTAACCAAGAGATAGTCCAAGCCAAACGTGATCTGCTAGCTGCAACAGCTGCAATGGCAGCTCTCCTCAAACCTGCGCACAAGTTGTTGCTCTGCAATTCTGAGACTGCCTGCCAGAATGAGAACTGGCCTCCTCTATTTATACTAATTCTGGCTAACTGCCTAGGCCGACTTCTCATTCTGGGTATTTGTCTGTTTAGTATATTATTATTTTCATATGGCCGACTTCTTCTCTTGGAGGCTAATAGCCTAATATAAATTATCTTCTTGAGCCGACAAGTCTTCTAGGGTTATTAGCCAACTCATTAGGGTTTCTTCTTGCTTCCCGGAGTATTCTATTCTCGTTAGGTTTACACGTGGAGGTAAATACCTCCCACAATTACCATAATATCAACACTCCCTCCTAGCTAGGGAGGTATTACAGGTAATGGTCTTGAGCACAAAACATACCATTCGCCCGGTAGCATTAACATAGTCGTCTAGACTATCATCATCACCATCAATGTCATCAGCTGCATCATCTCTCAAAACCATACTCCATCTGAGTAATCAGACATGATGTTGGATAAGTCACTCACACCACAGAGTGATACAAGAGCCGTTCTTCTGTCCTAGAGGAGTAGATGTTCTGAACCATTTTTCGTCTGAGAAATCTTTGTCCTTTAATCATTCATCTGGTTGATAATCATTTACCAAATTACTGATAGTATTCAAGGTAATCAAAACAAAATAGAACACAATTGTGTCTATCCATAGTAGTACATAACTACAATCCAGTGGTACACTACCACACCAAGTAGCAAACAAGTACTTGATTAGTAACGTATAGTCACGAACAGTGGAACACATCCACCACAGTAGTATACATCTATTGTCATACAGTGTTCATAACAATCATCTGATATCAACCTGCACAGAAACAATGTTATGATATAAACTGAATCATCTGGGCCAATCTTTCACTCACATCTGTGAGATCTGAAAGAATATATGCCCTCAAAGTAGAACATCAACGATGGGCTATCTGCCTTATTCTTCTCAAACAAGGAAGAATGATTGTTCTGATTTCTGAACCTGGACCATTCCTCACCTTGGGCCATTCCTCCAACACTAAACAAAGTGTAACCTGGAGAGAATGAATTTGCCCTAAGGAATCCCTGTCCCTGATTGCTAAACCTGGACCATTCCCCACCCTGGGCCATTCCTCCGGCACTAAACAAAGTGCAACTTGGAGAGAATGAATACACCCTAAGGAATGATTGTTTGGACCATTTCCTCTGTTAACCACAAGAGGAAAAGATTGTCCTCTACCAACCTCCAAAACAGACCATTCCTCATGTTAACCACAATGAGAAATCGTTGTCTGGCGAGGTGTGCCAGTCTTCTTGAGTAACCCTCAAGAAGAGAGACTGCCCTAGACCACTCCCCATGTTAACCACAATGGGAAGTCGTTGTCTATGGTACATCAACAATCTGGACCATTTCCATGTTAACCACAATGGGAAATCGTTGTCCGTCAGAAATCTCAATCCACTTTCCGAACAGGTAAGAATCTGCTCATCCTGGACCATTCTTCGAACTAAAAAATGATTGTCCATCAATCAATAATATATCAGTGCTCCCTCCCAACCTGGGAGACATCTCTTCCTTTTTCAATAAGGAAGTCGTCTCCACGAACTCCAGCTTGAGTACGCAAACTCTTTCATCTTGGATAGAAGCTTTACCAAAATGTTTGCGTATCTGCTCATCTATGGAGATATGTATTGGAGAACCACTTTCTCCTTTCTGGACTTCATCACGGATAATGTAATGCTTGATTTCAAATGTACTTTGGTTTGGAACACTGGTTTTCTCTTAAGACTTCATGTAGCTCTGATCAATAGAGTATATCATTGTTGGAAAACTGGAACATATCCATGTGGCACTTCTTTTGTCATAATGAGATCTGATCTACTGAGTAATCATCTTGATACAATATCTCTATTATAGAAAATCTTCACCACGCTTCTGTTGTGCATTGGAGGTTCTCCACCAAGTTGTCTTCTTCTATCTGCATACAAGGGTCTCTTTCTGGTATGCCTCAAAGTCTTGAGGTTTCTCTTCATATGCTCTTTATTCAATTTCTCTGGAGAACATTCCTTGCATTTATCTGATGTAGAACTCCCACTCATGGATGTTGCGGATGATATAATGACTCATGTAGAGATATGTTTGGTTTACTGGAACCAATAATCATCATAGTCTTCTCCCTCCATCTGGGAGAACCTCTAGTTCTAGATATCACAATGCTTTCATTCATAAGTCTTTCATACACTGTTCTTCATCACAACTTTCAGTTCCTCTGCTTGATTGCTTTTATTGAGTTCATATCAGGTTGGAAATCTTGTGATTCTTAATACAATAACTGGTTGTTCTGGCTTCTCTTTCTTTCTTTGAACCTTCATGTTCTTCCTTGTGTTTAGCTCTTGGGTCCATGGAGTAGATTCCATTCCCTAAATATTCCATTTCTTTCTTTCATCACAAGATCACGGATGTGGATGGACAACCAGGGATACTTT
>SNQJ01S0004441.1:158214-202477 GCA_010110895.2 Picea sitchensis | reverse complement strand
AGAGGTTGATGAGGTTGCAAACATGTTTCAGAGGGATATCTTATTGGTCTTCACCCTTTCAAGTACAATTTCTAATAGTGGGACTTGGTTGGTGGATAGTGGAGCCTCATTCCATATGACAGGAGCATGGGAGTTGTTTGATAGCTTCACAAAGACTGGCTCAGATTTATGTGTGGAGCTTAGTATGGGGACCAAGCATGTTGTACGAGGATCTGGTACAGTATCGCTCTGGATGGAGTCAAGAGAGGTGTTGAGGGTGTTAAATGTGTTATGGTTGCTAGAACTCAGGAGGAGTGTACTCCCAATCTCACATATTGAGAAGAAGGGTTGTCGTATATTGTTTTGAGATGGATAGGTGTTACTTGTGCCGAGAATATATAGCTTCAGATCATCAGTAGTTATTGGAGTTAGAGGGGGAAACCTATATAGGTTGAGGGGTCAACCTATGTGAGTTGTGACCAGCAGTAGCAGAGAGATGGATGAGGAGGAGAAGGTAGCTCCACCAGTGGTGAAGCATGTAGCTCCACCATTGGTACAAGCTCAGAGGGAGATAGAGTTTAGAGGGATTCAACCCTTAGGATCCAGTGGGGAGGAGCAACCTCCGAGGATTGTTCAGGGGAAGTTGGACTTTAAAGGGAGTCAACAAGGTCAGAGGGAGCATCACTCATCTAGAGGAAGTCTACCTTCAGGTGTAGGTGGAAGAGAGGAATCTTCCAAGAAGGTGCCATGGGTTGAGGAGGTCGGACAGGAGGCTTCTAAGAACAATATATCCTCCATGGAGGACCCATTTATTATAGAAGGATTTTCTTAAGTGACTGAGGGAGGAGCTAGTCAAGAGGATTAGAGAGCAGGATTTGATTCGGTGACAGATGTAGCAGCCAATCAGGAGGATTGGAGTGTATATGTGGTAGTAGATCTAGTATGGAAAATAGATATACTTCCTAGTGATGGAGGATGAAATGCCTCACTCACTAAGAGGGAGTGTTGATGCTTTTGTAGCATTGGGAGGCATTCCCACAAGGAGCCATGGTGTTAGGAATGTGGGAATCTTTGTTGGCACCAGATTACTCTTTCGCTTCAATGAAAATCCCCTTGGGATGAGTCTAGGACCTCATGGGCTTGGTGATGGGATTTATGGACTTGTGTTAGGGTTTCACACCCACAAAGAGGAAAAAAATATTCTAATTAATTGTTGAGTTTAGAAGGGGTTCCTAAAATCACTCATTAGACTCCTATATAAGGAGAGGAGAGATTATGACAAATCTCATTGTGATATTATGGAGTTATCATAAGTGAGTAAACACTTGTGTTAGGAGGAATGGTGATTTTGTAGCCGCAGGTGGTAGTGTAGTACCTACAGGTATTAGAAGTTCTGGTAGCTATAGGTATTAGCAGTTTTGTAGCCGCAGGTGGCAGTTTCGGTAACCGCAGGTGGCAGTTTTGGTAACTACAAGTATTGGAAGTTTTATAGTTGTAGGTCGCAGTTCTGGTAGCTGCGAGTGGTATTGCGATAGCTACAGGTATTGGCGGTTTTAAAGTTGCAAATGGTAGTGTGGTAACTACGGGTATTGGTAGTTTTATAACTGCATGTGGCAGTGTGATAGATGAAGGTATTGGCAACTACGGTAACTGCAACAGATTTTCAGATTGGAATTATCCCGGGATTTTGCTGAGGTTGGTTTATTGGTTTTTGGTTTTCAAAGGACAAGGTTGTCCTCAAATTTTGGTGTAAACTGTGACAACTGGGAGGGTTGATTTTGCCCTCGAAATTTCTGAATTTGACAATTTACAAGAACTTAAAATTTTGTGTCTGAAGTACATGGATGATTTATCTAAGATCTTGTTGTTTCCGTTGTTGTAATTTTCTGTCATAATTCAGTGTAAAATTGTTCAATGATAACAACTAGGGTTTATTGTTTGATCACTAGGAAGTAATTTTTGAATCTGAAATTAGTCACATAGAATTGCATGTGAAAATTGGCATTTACATGATCAAGACTTTATCATTTATATGCTAATATATCTTAAATCAAATTATATAAAAATTACATTATTCTATATATCAGTTGCAACTATTTGAGATATATGGACATTTCTTTGCTTCACTGGAACAACAATTGAAGACACAAAAAAATTCTCGTTTTGCTATTTAAAAATATAACTAGGAGAAGAGATGAAAAAGAAAACGTATTATGCACAACACAATCCACATTTATAACGAAACTCCCAACAAAAGCAGTCAAAGATCTGAAAAAACTAGCTAGCTCAACAAATGTTGTAAGTATAAATTGACAACTCTATCTACAAATTGCATATACAATATTATTTAAACACGTGCACGCACACACACGCACACAAAGTTTAAATTTTTGAGTTTTATATTGTATATACATGTTGAAGGTACATTAATAGCAACAAATGCATATTCAACTCCATTTAAACTTGTCTATGCAATTTGCAACTCTTTTGCAGGTGCAACTGATTTGATAAAAAATGCAATGTTTGATTGTGTAAGATGCAATCAGGGATGCCCTTTTGCATATAAACATTGCCTAGGTGCTATTATATGCACTATGAAAAAAAATAGTATGCAATGCACTGCGAGGGAACCTATACTGCAAGATCTACTTCCTGACTTGATAGAAATGCCATATGAAATATATTTGCAAAAAAAAAACTATTGTTTATATGTTATGTGATTTTCGAGTGCATGGAAAATTTACATTGAACGAGGATAGTGTCGTCCTACATGTGGGATAGACATTAAACAAAAATAATGTTGTCCTGCATCTGCGATGAGTTCTATGTACTGCTTTTCCCTTTCTTTGTGCAAATACTAGAACCATAATTTAATTATTTTTTATATTGATCTAAATGTTTATGCATGAAAATATATACATTGTATATACATATTATCTATACAGTTTTTATGCCAACAATAGTGTCTGCATTGTATATACATTTTGACTCCAAAGTATTTTGACTCCATTGTATATATAACCATTGTCAAGATTGCACTGTCGTTGTATTGATTTTTATAATTAAATTATGTCAAAATTTTAATGAACATTGAACCAAATGTTTATATATTAGTATTATGGTTACATTGTGATGTTTATATATTGTCAATAGTGTTAGATTGCAATTGGAATCTTTTTTATTGTTCGATGTTCTCATAATTGTTCTTGACATGGAATTTGTCGTCCAGCCTTGATATTTTTAACAAATTTGATGTTGTTTGCAAACGCCATATGCATATGTTCATATCATCATAAATTATTGCTACAAACAATCTCACACGATCCTTCCACAACAAATCACAACTATATCTACTATGATTTGAGATATTTATGTGTGCCTGTATATTGGCCTGCTCGTGACCTAGCATGGAATGATCAATGTACTTTCAAATAATCTAAGCAAGTTGGTCTAACTGAATATATTTCTATGTCTGTAATATCTTTGATACAAATGTATGACAATAAACACTAATAATAATATTCGAATTGGCCTAGATAGAACCAATTGCAATCAAACTTCAATAAGAAACATGATGTTTAATTGTTGCATTAAGTGAAATATTTCTCTTATTCGGTAGTGTATTGTGTACATATATGTACAAAAGTTTCCAAATGACAAGTTATTTGTTTGACATATTTTCATATTCATATAGAATTTAAATATCAAACTGAAAACATGGTGAATTGCACAAGTTTCACTAAAATTTATATATGGCAGAAATTGTCCAAAAGTTTCAAGCTTCAGTGTAATGATTACAAATCTGGAAGAACTATACAAAATTTCGATATGGTTTTTCTCAGTTCTTTCTCAACACAACATCTATGTTTCTACATTATTTTTTCCACAAGATTGGACCAATCATTTTCTTCTGCTCTTCCAATGCATTTTAAGCGCTTGAACACATGATAAGATAACTGCCATAGTTAATTTATCTTCCAATGCATTTTAAACGCTTGAACATGTGATAAGATAAATCCCATAGTTAATTTATCTGCCATAGTCAATTTATTTAATGCCTTTGCAAAGAAAAAATTTAACACAGCGTGGGTGCCAGGATTTAAAAATAAACAATTCATATCTCTATACCCCACTTCAGTAACTTGTATGCGATCACCAACTTAATAGAACTGAAAATAACTAGCAACTATAATAACTTTTCTTTGTACGCGTTATTATGAATCCTAAATTTACATACACAGAAAATCAATTAAAATGCAAGTTCTACTCTCTTGGGTAGGTTGCAAATAGAAAGTGTCATTTGGAAACTATTTGAAGTATTAGAAGTGTGGAAGTGTGGCAGTGCGACGCGGTGACTAGTATGCATTTTCCGCATAAGTGTTGAAAATATACTAAGTCTTGGTTGTGCAGGGGACATACTTGTGTGGAAGATCTGGTTGCACATTGTGCAAAAGTGCACATCTGTAGATATGCAAATATGAAAGTGGACCAGTGATATGAATTCTCTACAGATACATTGAAAATAGACCAACTCTTGCATGTGCAACAGACATCTCTACACATTGCACAAGTGTCGAAGATATGGCTCTACGCACTGTAGAAATATGGTCATAGAAAAACCTTGCAAGCAACTTGAAAAATGGCAAAGTAAAAATGCGCTTGAGTTGACCAATCATATTTTCTTGGTCTGCATTACTATGATTACTAAATTTACATACACAGGAAATCAATTAAAATTCAAGTTCTACTATCTTGGGTGGATTGCAAATAGAAAATTTCCCTTTGCAACTATTTGAAGTATTAGAAGTGCGGAAGTGTGGGACTACGGGACTGCAACACGGTCAGTTGTATGAATTCTCTGCACAAGTGTTGAAGATAGACTAAGTGTTGGTTTTGCAGGGGGTATACCTATTCCAAATGCAGAAGTGTATAAGATATGGTTGTATGGAGTGCAAAAATGCATAGGTGTAGATATGTGCATATGTAGGTGGAATAGTCATATGAATTATTTCCATAGAGGTTGGAAATCGACCAAGTCTTGCCTGTGTGGGAGACATCTCTACAAACTGCACATGTGTTGAAGATATAGTCATGCGCATTGCAAAAATATCATCATAGAAAATGCCTGCATGCAACCTGAAAAATGGTAAAGTAAAAACGTGCTTGATTTGGAAATTGTCTAAAGACAAACATTACATCAGATTTTGGAAGTGCGCACATGTAGGAGCATAAACATTATGAATTTTGTTGGCAAGAATTGAAAACAGTGCAACGGAGTGAAGATGCATGAATCATATCGATTTTTTGCAAAAGGGTTTAAAGTAGATTGTTAGTTGTGCAGATCATATACTGTGTGAAGTGCGGAGTGTGGAAGATGTAGTTGTGTGGAATACAGACACATCGTAATGGTGAAAGCCTCCACACAACTTGAAAAGCGGTTCATTGTGGACGTGTGGAAAATATATAGTTGTGCAAATGATCCAGGTGGATATCGGTGGCAACCCACCTATTCCAACTAGCTCATCCTGACAGTTTTTCAGTTTGGCAGTTTTTTCCTAGTTTTCGGGTCCTGAACTTATGGAGTCGTTTTGAGGCCCTAAACAACATTTTTAGGGCTCGCCATAATCAAACTATATTTGGAGTCAGATTTTGTAAGGCATAATGTGGATTCCTCGGATAGACCTTTCTAATAGGCTATCGTGTGCTTAAAACGAAGATCACATGCAACCGTTACAACTCGGGGAAGTTAATGTACCAACTTACCCCAACAAGGTCCACATGACTTTTGGCGCTTCATTTCCTAGGGTTAGGTTTTTGTATGTATATGGTTTTGGCATTCATGTTTATTGTAAAAAAGGCTTTCAGAGCCTAATTGTACTCATCTTCTTGCGAATGAGTGCAGCCGTCACATCTCTTCTTAGAGAGAAGCCGCCACCATTCTAGCAAGCTTGTTTTTAGTCTGCATTTTACAGTTTCAAAATATTTATTTATTGAATAGAAGCGAGTTTTATTGTATCTCTGTTATTTTTCGTTGTGTCTCTGTGCAAATAATAATAATAATCTGTGTTCATTTCGTTTTTCTCATCAAATCCAGATCAGTGGTATAAGAGCAGTATGCTCCTTGTCATTCTTGGTGCATGTCCCCGACGAGGTCAAGGGACAAAGAGCTGCGTCTCCAGCTTGTTTCCCTTGAGGAAACAATCTCTCGCATGCCCAAGTGACCTTCCATGGTGGGAGAAAATAAAGACGAAGGGACAAGAGATCCTTTCAAGCTATTGCTCGAGGAATCCCTCGTGCAACAGAGGAACGAGATGATGGATAATTTTGCGCAAATCCTTCGACGAGTACCAACAGGTGACACGTCTTCCTTGAGTGAAGTAGTCGCCCACTTCAAGGTACAAATCAACTTTTATATTCCTATATTTGAAGGTCAGATAGACACAGATGCTGTAGAAAAATGGTTGAATCTGCTATAAGGGAATTTTTTTGTCCATAACTTTTCGAATAGAGAAAAAATTACTTTTACGCTCCTCAAAGTCGTCGCCCATGTAAAATATTGGTGGGAGACTTTCTCTGAGCAAAAGGAAACAAAGGAACCCTCATTATTTACAGTCGCACTCACCTGGGAGTCCTTCAACGATGTTATTAAGGAACAATAATACCATGTTGGAAGTTATGACGACCTGTATACAAAATGGACCACACTGCAACAAGAAAGGTACCAAGCAGTGCTAAAATTCAAAAATATATTCCATACCTTGCGCACTAGGATGGGTATCAAATATTATGAGCGACATGTGATGCTCAAGTACTGCGGTGGTCTACATAGATGCATCCAGGAAGAGATGGAGTTTCTGGACATGTGGTCCTTGGGCATGCTTTATCGATATGCCGTCAAAATCGAGCAGAAGCTTAAACAAAAGATGTGGCAGTTTGGGTCTGGGATCCCCTCATAGCAGAAGTAGGGAAAGGGAAACCCCAACCCACAGAACAAAGGGAAAAGCAAAGATGGAAAGCCTCAGGACAACCAGTCTAAGCCGCAAACAAAGAAGGACAATAGAAAGACGAAGAAAGATACCGAGAAGTGTTGCGACTTCCATAAGAGCCCATGGCATAACATTGTTGATTGTCACTCAAAGCAATCATTGGTGGCTGAGGTGAAAGCCTATGAATCAGATGCGGGTTCCAACTCTAAGTCAGAACCAGAAAAGGGGAGACATATCATTGACGCAGAACCCAGTGCCACCGTTTCTACCACCAAGATCCAACCCGGTGAACCTGATGATCCAGAGGAAGGCGAGCACCTCTTTCATTCACATATGTAGGTGAAAGGAACCTTGTTGCACTTCATCATTAATAGTGGTAGCCAGAAGAACCTCATCTCAATGGAGATCATAAAGCAGTTGGCCCTGCCGACAACGTCGCACCCGCAACCCTACACCATCGGATGGCTCCACCAAGGAAGTGATCTTTGTGTCATCCAATAGTGTCTCCTATCATACGACATCAAGCCCTTCAAAGATGAGGTATTGTGTGATGTTGCTCCGCTTGAATTTTGTGATGTTCTTTTGGGATAACCTTATTTATGGAAACGCCATGTTGTATATGAGTCTAGGCCCCGCAGTGTTATTATTAGTTTATACAGGAAATTGTATAGGATACCCGAAGTAGCCCCACCTAGTGCCATTTCCTTGATATCTTCCAAGCAATGAAGGAATGACATCTCTCATACCGAGAAGTTTGCCTTCTTCGTGATTCACTCTCAGAGTGAGCGAAAAATTGTAGCCACATCCATGACCTTCGCGACCAAACTCTCCATGCAGCAGAAGCAAGTGGATAAGGTTGTAGAAGAATACAAAGACATCTTCTCCTCACCTACCGGGGTACCTCTCCATTGGCAGGTCAAGTATTCCATCGATTTGACCCCCGACGCACCACTACCCAATGGGCTAGGCTATCGGCGCTCTTTGTTAGAAAATGAAGAGATCAAGCATCATATCCAAAAACTGCTCCAAAATGGGCACATATGACCCAAGTCATCACCTTGTGGAAGCCCAATCATGTTTGTGCAGAAGAAAGATGAGACTTGGTGACTCGGCATTAATTACCGGGCCCTAAATAAAATCACAGTTAGGAACCGGTACCTGATTCCTGAATTGACGATCTCCTTCATCAGCTCAAGGGGGCCAAATACTTTGGTAAGATTGATCTGAAGTTTGGCTACGATCAGGTCCCAATAGAGAAGACAGATGTATGGAAGACCACTTTCAAGTCAAAAGAAGGTCTTTTTGAATGGTTGGTCATGCCCTTTGTTTTGAAAAATGCCCCATTAACTTTCATGAGGATGATGGATGATATCTTGCGACATTTCACCAATTCTTTGGTAGTGGTGTATCTGGATGACATCTTCATCTACAATAACACTTGGGAGGAACACTTGTAGCATTTTCAACAGGTTTTGCACACTCTGCGGCAACACAAGCTATATGCCAACTTGGAAAAATGATCATTTGGCATGGACAGGGTCCAATACCTAGGCTACATTGTTGATGACCATGGTGTGCATCTGGATCCAACCTAGATCCAAGTCATCCATGACTGGCCAACTCCAACCACGCTCACTGGGCTTTGGAGCTTCTTAGGCCTTGCCAATTTCTATCTCAGGTTTGTGTTAGGATTCTCCCATATTGCATGGGCCCTCAACCAAGTAACCAGGGTGGTGGTAAGGAAAATTTTGTGTGGGGTCTGTTCCAACAACAAGCATTCGATGATTTGAAGCAGCGCTTGTGCTTAGCCCCAATACTTTCATTACCCGACCTGCAACAACCCTTTGAGATCGAGATAGATGCTTCAGAGTATGTTGTGTGCATAGTTCTCACATAGCACGACCACCTCGTGGCCTATCATAATGAGACACTGTCATATGTCATCCGTAAGTACCCTACTTATGGCAAAGAAATGTACTCCATTATGAAAACCTGCTGCCAGTGGAGGCATTACACTCTCGAGAAGGAGACATTCATCCACATTGATCATAAGACGATGCAGTTCATGCAGACACAAGGAAAATTGTAGAATGACCGCCATCAGAAGTGGTCCACATACTTGTCGCAGTTCCACCTCAACATCAAGTATAAGATATGAAGTACCAATCGCGTCGTTGATTGCCTCATCCGACCTCCAGTCGCGACACTCACCACGGGGCTAGACTCTTGTGACCACGAGACCTCCGGATGGCCCCAAGTCTATGAGCAAGATCCCAACTTTGCCACCACCTACTAGATGTTGGGCGCAAACACAGTTGTCACTAATTTCCATCTTTAAGATGGGTTGTCATGCCATCTATTTGTTCCATCAAGTGAGCGAGTGAAGATAATTTGGGAATCCCACTATAGTCAAGTGGCACGACACTTCAGCGTAGAAAAGACAGTGGCAGTGCTGCAACAACATTTCTACTGGTCGAAACTTCGACAAGATGTCAACAAGTATATCAGGTCCTGCACTGCCTGCACTATTTCCAAACCCACCACTGAGAAACAAGGCATGTACACCCCTCTGCCTACTCTTGACAGGCCCTGGGAATCCATCTCAATGGACTACATGACGGGCCTTCCATCCACCAAGCAAGAAAATCACTATGCTTTTGTGGTTTTTGATCGCTTATCCAAGATGGCGATTATGGCCGCCTGCAAGAAGAGAATCATAGCAGAGGCCACTACCAATATCTTCTTTGAATGAGTGTGGGTACATTTTGGGATACCACAAACCATCATCTTAGATCGGGACATCTGGTTCCTCAACAAATTTTGATCGAGCCTCTGGTCACTACTAGACACCAAGCTCACCAAATCCACTTCCTTCCACCCCCAGATGGATGGCCAAACTGACGTCGTCAACTGGATGATCGTGCATATCTTGTGCATGTACAATTCCAAGCACCCCCGCACATGGGATGAGTTTCTTCCCTATGTTCACCACAACTACAACAGATCCATACATAGCTCAACCGGCCACAACCCATTTCAGGTGGGGTTGGGATTTCAACCATTGGGTCCCATGGATGTTGCACTACCCGTTGCAGCCACCCAGGCAAACTCGTTCCATGCTCCAACTAAAGCGGACAAAGCCACCTATTTCATTGAACGAATCCAACACATCCTCCAACAGGTTCAGGATATTTTACAGAATTCAAATGCCAAGTACAAGCAACACCATGATCAACACCGGGTGCCACACAAGTTTCAGGTGGGAGACAAAGTTTAGTTGCACTTGAAGAAAAAACGCCTTGCAGGGCCCCATCAGAAGCTTCATCCACTCCACTATGGACCTTATACCATCACCAAGGTTGTGGGAGATATTTCTTTTAAGCTCAACATTCCCTCCTTCCTTGGCTTTCACCTAGTGTTCAATGTGGATCTCCTTCGACCATATTTTTCGCCATTATTGGACACCTTGGAGATAACAGAACAATTGACACCTTCAAAGCTCAACCCTGATTGCATGGAACAGGCGTCCACTGATCATATCGTGGACATACAGGTAAAGAGCACTTGCCAGCAGAGGATCCAGCTTTATCAGGTTGTCAAAATAGGGCAGCTCCTGCACCAAGGCAAGTGGCTCACCCGAGGCCAAATTCAACAGAAATTTCCTCACCTAATGGGGGAACTCAGCGCAATGGAGACAATTTATTGCTAAGGGGGGAGGATTGATCCAGGTGGATATTGGTGACCATGCACCTATTCCAACTGGCTCATCTTGGCAGTTTTTTAGTTTGGCAGTTTTTTCCTAGTTTTCGGGTCTTGAACTTTCGGGGTCGTTTTGACGCCCTAAACAACGTTTTTAGGGCTCACCATAGTCAAACAATAAATAGAGTTAGATTTTGATGACATAATGTGTAGTCCTCAGATAGACCTTTCCAACGGACTATCGTGCGCCTAAAAAGAAGATCGTGTGCAAAAGTTACGACCCCGATAAGTTAATGTACCAACTTACCCCAACGGGGCCCACATGACTTTTAGCGCTTCATCTACTATGGTTAGGTTTTTAGATGTATAGGATTTTGACCTTCATGTTTATTGTAAAAAATTCTTTCAGAGCCTCATTGTACTTGTCTTCTTGCGAATGAGCGCAACCGTCAATCTCTTCTCAGAGATAAGCCACCATCATTCTAGCAAGCTTGTTTTCAGTCTGCATTTTATAGTTTCAACATATTTCTTTATTGAATAGAAGCTAGTTTTATTGCATCTCTGTTATTGTTCATTGTGTCTCTATGTTAATAATAATAATAATATGTGTTCATTTCGTTATGCTTATAAAATCTGGATCAACAAACTACGAACACATGGTAATCACAAAAGCTTTTGTATAATGCGCAAAATGACTAAGTAAAAAACTTTTTGGCTAGAATATTTGCAAACATAAACACATTATAGAGATTGAATCACTTTAAAACTAACTACATCACGCCCATTTACTAAAAAACAAATTCCACACTTGAATTGCCTTCAGAATACAAGTAACCATAGATAGACACAATTGGACAGGTCATTCAAATGCATGACATTTGCTTTGCATTAGTTCTAAATGTCTAAAACCCTACCCTGTCCTGCCAAATCGTAGCAAATCAACATGTTGTAAATGAGTTGGTTATCATGCACATTGTGTGCCTTGTCACAATCACGTGATGCAAAGTGCGGGAGGATCACTGTTATGAATTCTCAACACAAGCGCTAGCAATAGATTGTGTTTCCTATGCAAGGAATGCGCCTATGCCAAGTACATACATGCACAAGACATTGTTGTGCAAAGCAGGTGCATACACCTAACACAAAACACTGTACAAATTGTGAAAAAGCGCTAGGTAAAAAAGCCATTTGTTAAGCAAATTTTTGGAGCACAGTTGATTGGCGCATGGATTTTATATAATATTTGCAGAAGCATCGCAATTAGAACAAGAAAGTGGTATTTTTGTGGTGCTAGGTAATGTACACGCTACTCTGGTACAAAATTCTCAATGCAAATCTTGTATAAAATTCTTCTACCATTCGACTATTTTTCGAAATTTTCTTAGTCAAAAGCCCTTTTACTTACCCCTTTTTTACACTGTACAAAGCCTTTTTCCATCACCATTTCTCTGCACTCTACGCACTTATATCTTCCACACCTCCGCACTCTGCACATGTATATCCCCTGGACATCCAACACTTGTTCTAATTCTATGTTCAATCCTTATGCGGATAATCCACATCATTGATCCTCCCGCACTCTCGTAGTTCTACACCTTTGCATTTGCAATGATTGTGTACTAGAGTTTTTGACAAGCCGCGTAATTTGCCCGATAAGCGAGTCATTTATGGCACATTGTTTTGCTCAAGTTTGTGAAAAAACATAATTATTTATGACTAGTGTGAAGTAACTGTCATGCTTTTTTATGACCCGCTTAATGGTTTCTATTTATCATTCCATGTATTCTACAACTAATTCAGGTGTGGAAAGGATATTTTAGTAAATACGCCCCATGCAGTTCACCTTAAAGCAATTCGACCTCCATTATGTACTATCCATAACTTTCATGTATATCAAAGTCCATTAAAAAAAACACATCTATAGCAGATAGAAAAAAGAAACAAGCACTCTTGTGTCAATAGCTTATGCATCACATCTTCCAATAGCAATATTGCTTTAACAACAAGTTAGAGAACGTCGATTGACAAACTCCCTTGCCAAACTTCAAGAATATGACATGGACATCAACTTCCTACAGACTGTCAGATGGAAAGGACTGTAATTTCTCGTCGTTATTGAAGTGTAAATATCCCTCATAAAGTTTGCACATGCAAAAGACAATGTCGTGCGAAGCGAGGGCATAAACCTAATGCAAAACACTGCACAAAGTGCAAAAAATCACTACGTAGAAAATGAATTTCGATAAAGAAATTTCTAAAACATAGGATTGACACAAGAATTTTATCTAACATTTGCAGAAGCTTTGCAATTAGAGGAAGAAAGGAGCCTTCATGCTAGTAACACATGTACTAGCTACTTTAGTATGAAATTCCCAATGCAAATCTTGTATAAAATTATTCTTCCAATCAACTATTCTTCGAAAATTTCTTAGTCAAAAGCCTTTTTACTTACCCATTTTTCACGTTGTGCAGAGTCTTTTGCAATTACCATATTTCCAGACTCTGCACACATATATCTTTCGCACATGTGCACTCTGCACAGGTATATCCCTCACATAGCCAAGACTTGTTCTAATTTTATTTTCAACCCTTGTACACATAATTCATATCACTGGTCCTTTTGCACTCCCCCACTTCCACAAGTTGGCATATGCAATGGTTCCGCACCAACGATTCTTACAAGCCACATAATTTTCATGATAAGCAAGTCATTTATGGTATGTTGATTTGCTCGGATTTGCAAAAAATGAAGGTTATTTAGGACTTGTGCGAAGTAAATGTTGTTCGTTTCTATGAACTGCTCAATGGTTTCTATTTATCATTCCCCGATTATGTAACTAACTCACATGTGGAAATGAAATTTTAGTAAATACGTTGCATGCAATTTGCCTTAAAACAATTCGACCTCCATAATGTAGTATTCATAACTTTCACATATATCAAAGTGCATTAAAAGAAACACACATATATCAAATAGAAAAAGAAAACAGTGTTCTTATGCCAATAGCTTATGCACCACATCCTCCAGTAACAATATTGCTTCAACAACAATTTAGAGAAGGTCGATTGACAAAATCCCTTGACAAACTTCAAGAACATGACATGGACATCAATTTCCTCGAAACTATCAAATGAAAAGCATTGTAAATTGATCGTTGGTATTGAATTTGTAGATATCCCTCATGCAAATGATGTACTAACTCAATATGTATCCATGTTCCAAAAATCTCATCATAAAAGGTTGTTTACTTAGCTATTTTCCACCTTGTACCGAACCTTTTGCTACCATCGTATCTCCACACTCAACACAACCATATCTCCCACGATTCTTGTCCTCTGCACATCCAATAGTTTTGCAGCACGGATTCCAACAAGCCACGTAATTTGCACTATAACTGAAGCATTTATGACAAGTTGATTTGCTCTGATTTACGAAGAAAGGGCAACGATTATGACTAATGTGAAGTAAATGTCCTGCTTTTCTATGACCTACTTAATGGTTTCTATTTATGATTACGTGTGTTTCAAAAATAGTTCATATGCATGGAAAGCGAATTCAAGTAAATACGCATCATGCAGTTGGTTTTAAAGCAATTGGAGCTTGGTAATATACTATTCATAAGGTTCACCTATATCAAAGTCCATTAAAAAAGTATTGTTATGGCAAATAAAAGAAGAAAGGAGCCCTTTTGCAGTGATACTGTCAATTCACTAGCCAGAGAAGACAATAATTTCCACTGGTTTGCTTCCAACTAGTGGTTCTTGAACAAGAGTCCAGAAGAAAAGTAAAATTATAGACTCTAGACCATAGGGCTCATCAATGTTGGTTGTGTACCTGAAATTTTCGACTTCAAGGAACTGGTATCCTGGTGTGCTTGAAGGTTCGACTCTAGGACAAGAACGATTAAAGTAACAACAAAAGTAAAGAATCCAATCATGCTTACTGCAAAGATGTTCAAGAAAATGCTCCATCTTCCTTCTACAAATAAAACTCTTAAGCTTGTCAATGTAGACACCTTCCTAGCCTCTCAGGCAGGCGGTACCAATGTATTGAAAGACTTTTTTCTATCGTATGCAAACATGTTGACCAACCTTTTAGCAATCGATATAACTTCACTACAAGAACCATACCGAGAATTTTCATGTTTGTTCGCTCGTATGGTTGGGCATAAGTCGACTTCACACATACCCAGGTCGACTTTATATGCACTGTACTTTTCCTTTAAGAAGGATGTTATCTTTGATTGGGCAGAGATGATATCAAATGAACTTTATTTTCAGTTAGGTAACTACTTTAGTACTCAAATACTTTTCATGGTCACATATTTGGTGTTCGTAAATGTCTTTTGCAATTTCTTTGAAGGTCTACCTGTCAAAGCCAATGTAAATACACACAATGAACTAGTTCAGTTTTGGCACATGGTGCTATGCAAACACAAAGCACCATTCAATTTTTACATTTTTCAAGATAAGTTTGTTAGAGAGTTCAGACACATGTTGGTTGGGGCATAGCCCGAGAGAATAACTCAGAAAGTTGAGGAATTTCTCAAGGGAAGGGCATACATCCTCTTATATGGTTGTCAAGAAAACCCCCTTTCTATTCCCTATATTTGTTTGCGATAGATATTTTGTTGCGAAAGTTTGTCGACAACATAAAGCATGGTGTATTTTATTTGATAAGAAGAGAAAAAAGCTATTCATTACATTGCATCTTTGAGTTGGAGACACAATCGTCAAGAATCTGGTGCATCTAAAAGAAGTCTCAAAAACACTTAATATGTTTAATCTAAAAGAAGCACAACCCCTAGGGGGTTTTGACCTTGAGAGTTTGTTCTCGCAACATTTAGCATCGATAAGGTACAACAACCTTTTCATGAGATTTGATGAAGAAGATGGTGACAATCCCTCCACAAGAAAGAACAAGAATGCATGCAATGATGACTTGTCGACAGAAATAAGTTCAAATACCAAAAACCATATCAAAGCAAGACAAAGAGGGGAAATCAATACTAATGTCCAGTCTTCTTCCAATCCATAGCCACGTAATATCTTTTCCTCTGGGAAAATAACATAATAGTAGAATCTAAACAAAGAAGAGAGTAATGGCGGGTGTGTTGGAGGTGATGGTGGAGAGCAACCACCTCATGTCAATCTTGAATGGGCACATACAATGTTCCAATAGAAAAGGAAATGAATCCCAAATAGACACAATTCACAAGATCCCAAAAGCCCAGGAAATGTTAATGATATGGAAATTAACAGTACAAAGTTATAGGACTTGGTGGCCCGAAGAATTGCCAAAATTCAAGAGATTACACAGGACCTTGCAACGGACGAACCCATGTTGGTTTAGTAGTCCTTGACACTGCAAAATACTCAATACAACAAACATGAAAAGAAATTGCAAATAGATGAGGTCAGTGTAAAAAACAAAAAAGGTAGTTCATAAATTAAGGTTAGTAGTCAATGTCTCAAGAGTTGGACCATCTGGACTCATGAAACTACATCGTTCTACAATAGATGCTCTTGTCGATTCAATTTTGGAGCAAGAGTTGCAAACCATTAAATTAAAGAAGATAATAAGTGAAATTGAGGAGGAATCGACTCCCAAAACACTATTTGCACAACCATTGACTATAATTTGAACAAAATAAACTCCTCCAAGTGCTCCAGGAACTCAAAGTCAATCAGGAAAGCGCTTGAACTATTGAATGGAGTCAGATTCTATGTTGTTGATAACTTTAACAGAAGACTCGAGATAATCAGACAAGTGTGGGAGGTTAGCACTAGTGATCCGAATTATTTTCAACACGAAATGAGAGCAGAGAAATAATAAAGAAATGTACAAAGATATCTCAGATATCCAATAATATAACAAAAATATATCAGAGATACAACCATAAACACAAAGATACAGTAATACAAAATTTGTATTAATGAGCGAAATGTACAAAACTGTAGAAATACAGAGTGAAAGACTCGCTAGAATGGTAGTAGCTTATCTCTAAGAAGAGATGTGACGGCTACTCACATTAGCAAGAAGATGGATTACAATGAGGCTCTAAATTCCATTTTAACATAAAGAAAATCCAAATCCCTAACCCTGGAAGATGAAAAGCCAACACTTTTGTGGACCCCGTTTTGGGTAGTCTGGTGTATCAACTTCCCAGGGGCGTAACTTTGGCATACGATCTTAGTTTGGGGTGCACGATAGATCATTGGAAAGGTATCATCGAGGAGATTCATTTTGGGGGATCAATCAGAACTTTCAACTTCCATTGGGTGTTCAATCCAAAAAAAAATTCATTTAGACCTCATCCTTGAAGGGGTGGATGTCGTATGACAATCGACACTGCTGGCTGACACGAGGATCTCGTCCTTGGTGAAGCCACCTGATGTTGTATGGTTGCAAGTGTGGTGTTTTCGACAATGCCAATTGTTTGACGACCTCTGCTAAGATGAGGTTCTTATGTCTTCCACTATCAACAATGAAATGCAACGGGGTCCCCTTCACCGACATCTCTGAATAGAAGAAGCGCTCCCCCTCTTCAGGATCTATTGGTTCTTCGGGTTGAATTGTTGCGGTGGCGACAGTAGCAATGGGGTTTGCATCGATGATCTGTCTTCTCCCATTATTTTCTGAATCAAATTCTGAATCAGGGTTCGACTCCTTGTCTTTGATCTCGACCACCAATGACTATTTTGAGCGACATTCATTGGTGTTGTGCAAGGGGATTTTGTAGAAATCACACCATTTTCTAGTGTCCTTCATCTTTTTGTTACCCTTCTTTTCCTATGGCTTGGACTAGTTTTCTTAAGGTTGGTTGTTAGGGTCGTCTTTACCATACTTTGGTTGTTGCGGATTTGCATATCCGAAATCCGTGTGTTCTGGTGCTTAAATTTCTTCTCGATTTTAACAACATATCGATAAGCCGCACCCAATGATGAAATGTCCAGAAAATCCATTTCAGTTTAGATGTATTTGTGTAGAGCCCCACGGTATTCCAGAACCAAATGTCACTCGGAGTCTTTGATATCCAGCTTAGTGCGCAAGGTATGGAATGTATTGGTGAACTCTGACACTGCTTGGCCCCTCTCTTGACGCACCGTGGTCCATCTCATGTACCGGTCTTCATAGTTGCCAACAGGGTAATATTGTTCCTTGACCAAATCCACAAAAAAATCTCAAGTCGGCTCGGCCCCATATATTCCAGATTCCTTTGTGGAACTTTGATCCCAGTAAGTTTCCCACTAATGTTTGACACGGGGGAGATCCTTAAGGAGTGCGAAGGTGATCTTTTCCCTGTCGAAAAAATTGTGAACAGAGAAATAACCTTCTAGCAGATTTAACCATTTTTCTAGGGAATCCGCATCTATATGACCTTCAAATACGGGAATATCAAAATTAACCTATACCTTGAAAGGAGAGGTGCTTCCAAAGTGGTCGCTTGATGAAGACGTGCCTCTTGCTACCGACACACGTTGAAGGATGTGGGAAAAATTATCCATCATTTCGTCCCTCTGTCGCGTGAGAGCTTGTTCAAGCAATAGATTAATAGAATCGTCTGCTCTGTCATTTTTATTCTCTTCCGCCATGGAGGGTTTCTTGGGCATGCATGAACGATTGTCCTCAAGAGAGAGAAGCTTGAGACCCAACTTGATATACTCGGACCTTATCAAGGACATGCACTGAAAAATGATCAAGAGTAGCTTGCTCTGATACCACTGATCTTGATTATTTTTGGAATGAAATGAGAGCGGAAATATAATAAAGAAATGTACATAGATATCTCAGATATCTAATAATATAACAGAAATATATCAGAGATGCAACCATAAACATAGAGATGTAGTAATACACAATTAATATTAATGAGCGAAATGTACAAAACTGTAGAAATACAGAGTGAAAGACTCGCTAGAATGATGGTAGCTTATCTCTAATAAGAGATGTGACGACTACTCACGTTTGCAAGATGATGGATTACAATGAGGATCTAAAGGCCCTTTTAACATAAATAAAATCCCAAACCCTAACCCCGGAAGATGAAAAGCCAACAGTTTTGTGGACCCCGTTTTTGGTAGTTTGGTGTTTCAACTTCCCGGGGGCGTAACTTTGGCATACGATCTTTGTTTGGGATGCACGATAGCTCGTTAGAAAGGTATTGTCGAGGAGATTCATTTTAGGGGCTCAATCATAGCCAATGGCTATCATTAAGGTGMTYGATCCCAAAAAAACTTCATTTAGACCCTCAAAATGGCCCCAGAAGTTTAGGAACCGAAAAACTGCTAAAAGCAGTGAATTGCCAGAAGACTGTTTTGGGCCAATTGGAATAGGTGGGTGGCCACCGATATCCACCTGGATCAACTAGCCCATGCCATCTTTCACAAAGAATTTAAAATTTTATTGAACATTTGTAAAAAGATTTGCAACATGATTAAGCCTACTGTAAAAATTAACTAAATACTTTCATTGAACGAGCCACTACTATGACTGACCATCAAAAAAATCAACAGGGACTGCCCTCAAATAAAAGAATAAAGAAAATAAAGGTGGGTTGGGAAGAACAAGTAAAAATGCTACAAGATGCAATTATTTCTTGTGAAAAAACAATGAAAGGAGAGGGGATGCTATTTTAAAAGCATTTGGTGTTGTTAAAGAATTGCAAGGCCCATAACTTTTCAAGAATTCAACCATGATCCCTAAAGAGGAACTTGATAGTCACTTGGCGGAAATGAAGTCTTCATTAGCTAACGACTTCGGCAACCTCATAGAGTTTCTTGTAGAAGAACTAAAACAATGGCTTGTTACTTTTATTAATGACAATGAAGACCACTTGTCAGCCATCGACCAACTCTAGAAGGAATGCAAAGAAGTATAGGAGGACATTTTCACACTTCAAGTTAAGTAAGAAATCACCATCCCACCAATCAAAGAACTATATTGATCAATGGGTCAAGAACGCCTTGCAACAGATTGTTAACCCAAAATAACCACCAGAGACAATTACTTCAACAGAAGCCCAAAGCAACAAATCTCATTAAGGCACATACACGACAACAACAAACTAACCAGAGTAACATAATATTTCTTTCTTGGTAAGCACTCAAGGGTCCATTACATCTACTTTTTCTCTTCTTTTCTTTTACTGAATTAGTAATTCCTCAAAATTTATTGTTTATGATCTGTGAAGACCTAAGACCGGTTTCTAACTATCTTTCTTTCTTTCTTCCGGATCTTTCTTCTATTTAATGGTCCACGGGAGCCCCAATCCTAGTTTGTTTGGACAAACACCTTTACTTTTTATAGACTTGATTTAAAAGACAATTATATATTTTTTGACTTTGTCGAAGAACTGTTTTGGCATAGATGGTTAGTGATTTTCTAGGCTTTGAGTTTCAAACTGAATTTTCAAGTCCGTGTTCACTCTTTATGATTTTTCAATGAAATATCATGTTAATTTCTCTGCATATGTTGATATTTAGTTTCATTTTGCAAAATGCTATTTTGACCTTTATACTTTTTACAGACATTATTTAAAAGACAATTGTATATTTTTTTAGCTTGCCAAAGAATTGTTTTGGCATAGATGGCTATTGATTTTCCAGCATTTGAGTTTCAATTGAATTTTCAAGTCTTTTTTCACTCTTTATGGTTTTTCAATGAAATAGCATATTAAGTTCTCTGTACATGTGGATATTTACTTTGATTTTGCGAAATTTTATTTTGACCTTTATGCTATGATTTGTAAATTTTGTATGGTATTGTGAATACTCAATAGAATACATCATGGTCCTTTCTTAGGCCTTTCTTTCCTTGTGAATGTTTACTTAACAAACCAACTCCATTGTGAGGTTTTGTTTTAATTGTCTATGATGAGAATTTATGTTGCTCCATTTAATTGTTTTAAGAAATGTAGGAGGATTTGTCATGCTCAGGTTCTTTTTGAGACTTAAACATCCTTAGGGATCAACAATGTTGATTGAACATTTCCCAGTAGACCAACACTTTCCTGCACACTGTCTTCTTTTCGATTTATCTTGTTTACACTGACATTTTTCCTATTAAGCTGGAACTTTGAGAATTCATCTACTTTTGCACTGTCTTTGATCTTTTCAGTCCTCTGCACATTGTTTTTTCCGAGGTTTGGTTAAAAAAGCAATTTTCCTATTGAGTTGGAAGTTTGAGAATTCCTCTGCTTTTGCACCGTCTTTCATCTCTTCGGTCCTCTGCACATTGTCTTTTCTAAGCATTGGTTAAAAAAATAGTGATACAAGTAACCAATTTTTGATATGTTATTGTCAATTTCAACCTTGTGCAGAAGGAACATATGTTGTATAGGGAAATCTACCCCATTTTCTTTCTGCAAATCCTAACATGCACACTCTTTACATTGTTTCATGCACATCATATTCTCCATACACTTTTCATTGCTTGCAACACATCCTAGCCTCTACACACTCTGCATTGCTTCCCACACATCTTCACCTCTGCATACTTTTTACAAAGTTTTATGCTAGATGTGTTTACTTGTTTTTACATAATTCTATGCTAAATGTCATGTCTTGAGTGGAGAACTTCATCCCCTTTGCTTCTCACACATCCTAACCTCAGCACACTTCATTTTACTAGCTTTTGTGTGTGAGGCTTCAACAACTTTGCGATTTCCCTATTTCTCCACACATTCACTACTGCACAAAACAAAGATTTAATCCAAACATTTAGTTATTCTATCATTTATTTTCCAAAATTTTATTCCCCTTTCCTTGCTTTGGCATGTTGCTATCAAGATGTTGTGATCTTATTATAATTTTTCAAGTGCTTAGTCAACCACTTAAGTACAATTAACAAAACATTTCCTTCTTGGTAAGTCAAGCATCAATTACATATGCTTTTCCTCTTCTTCCCTTTTGTTGACTTAGTAATTCATCAATCTTATTTGTTTTATGATATGTGAAAAGCTAAGACCCATTTCTAGACATATTTGTTTCTTTATTCTCGGTCTTTCTTCTATTTAATGTTCCATTCTTCTCGTTTTAAAAAAAGCAGTTTTCCTATTAAGCTGGAAGTTTGAGAATTCCTCTTCTTTTGCACTATTTTTTTATCTCTTCAATCCTCTGCACATTGCCATTTTTTAGCTTTGCTTAGACAAACAGTTATACAAGTAACTAGTTTTTGATACATTATTGTCAATTTCAAGGTTGTGCACAAGGAACATATGTTGTGTGGGGAGCTCTACCCCATTTGATTCCTGCAAAACTTAACCTGCGCGAACTTTATATTGTTTCCCACACATCCTAACCTCCGCACACTTTACATTACTTCCAATAAATCCTAACCTTGACACATTTTACATTGCTTCCTACTCATCCTCACCTCCGCATACTTTTTTTTATTAATTTTTATGCTACATGTTTTTGCTTTTTTTTTTTTACATAGTCCTGTGCTAAATACGATCTCCTCTGCCGAGAACTTTACCCCATTTGCTTCTCACACATCCTAACCTCCACACACTTTTTATTGACTTTTATGTGTGAATCTTTCGCAATTTCATGACTATCCTTTATGTCCGCACAATACAAACACTCAAACCAAAGATTTAGTTATTCTATCATTTCTTTTCCAATCTCTTGTTCCCCTCGCCCTGCTATGGATTCTTGTAATAAAGATGCCATGATCTTAATATTATTTTTCAAATGCATAGTCAACCAATAAAATAGAAATCAATTGCAAACACAAAGCATCAACTCAATCACAGACCATGATAGGGGGGCATCAACTATTTTTTAAATTAAACATTGTAACCTATATTTCAAACTTGTTTTGACTTTTATAATCGTAGCTTGGTCTCGAATTCTAGGACATATACAAAAAAAAATGTAAAAGGTTTCATTGTAAAATTAAATATTTTATATGGATAGAAAAACAAGGGTATTATCTTGTACAATAAATTTCAAAACTACAAATTTCAAGTATAAGTATATAACACATTTAATTTAGTAGATGATATATGTAAGATGGTTTCATAATTTATACTTGGTCACTAATAAACTTGATGAACATTGACATAGATATCATGCACATAACTCTACCCACTTTGCTTCCTGCAATTCTAACGCGTGGACACTTTGCACTGGTTCCCACACATCCTAGCCTCCACACACTTTACATTGCTTCTCGCACAAGCTAAATGTCATCTCTTTTACCGATAAATTCTACCCACTTTTCTTCTCGCAATTCTAATGTGTCGACACTGTGCATTGTTTCCCACCCATCCTAACCAACAAACACTTTACATTGCTTCTCACATATACTAACGTCCTCATTGAACACTTCACTTATTTACATTATTTCTCGCATATGCTAACCTCCCCATTGAACAGTTCACTTATTTACTTACTAAGTTTTACTCCACATTGAACATTTACTATTTACTTACTAAGTTTTACTTCACATTAAACATTTACTAAGTTTTACTCCACATTGAACGCTTTACCTTCTTGCTTATTTTTACAAAGCTTTATCCTAAATATTTTTAGTCCAAACACTTTACATTGCTTCTCGCATATGCAAACCTCCCATTGAATATTTCACTTATTTACTAAGTTTTATTGCACATTGAACACTTTACTTTGTTGCTTGTTTTTTACAAAGTCTTATGCTAAAAATTTTACTGGTTTTTTCTTTATTCTTATCATTGTCCTCTTTGCATAAACAATACTAAATAGTTTTACTTGTTTTTTCTTTATTCTTATCATTGTCCTCTCTGCATGAACAATACAAAATCTTTTTACTTGTTTTTTCTTTATTGTTTTCATTGTCCTATTTGCATAAACAATAATGATATTCTTCTTTATTATATGTGTTTTCTTTTGACAAAGACTTTTCATTACCTATGCATTTAGTTATATTAAGTTTCATTGTTCAACATATATTTCCCAACTTACTCGGCAAGGACTGTGCCGCCATGCAGCCCTTGTTATAGATAGTTGAATAAATCCATATAAAAAACACATGCTCCTTACCTAGAGTTGATGGCTTGTTTGACTAAATGAGATCGAGAATAAAGTTCTATCTAATATTCACTTTAAGGTTAAGATATCACCAAGTTATTGTAAAGGACATATAATTACATGACAACTTTCAAGGCACTACAATGTCATTACCTATTCTTATAGTTGTTATTTAAGTTAATTAATGTGACAACTACCTTTATGTTTATGATGAAGAATGTTTTTTTAAGTCTTTATATAATTTTATATTTGTTTTGTTGGATGATCTTTGGATCAAATTCCAAATCTGAGGAAGAACATGAAGAACACTTATAATTAATACTATAAGGGTTTGCAAGATCATAGACGATTTAAGTAAGTGTGAGTTCTATCAAATGCAAACCTAGTTCTAAAGGAGGAATATCAATGGATCCAAAGAAGATTGAGGTCATTATGGAATGGTCCACTTTGATATATGTTTCTAATGTGGCATTATTTATAAGACTCGTTGGATATTGCAAGAAGTTCATCGAGGGATTCTCTATAATTGCTTATCCTACCATAACTCTTCATAAGAAAGGAAAAAAACTTGGAGGAACACAACAATGTGAAAATAAAGCTTACACTAGTACCCTTGTTTTGAAGTTTTTTTTCCCTCAAGAAAAAAATCGAATCTATTTCCATTACTAAAAATAAAATAGTTGCATGTCGTGTCTAATGAAAAAGGCGTTGAAGTCACATGAGATCAACAAAATAACATTAGATCCAAAGTGTTGTCATCTGTATATGAGAAAGCAAAGACAACATCACCTACACCACTATAGCATACAATGTCTAATAAGAGATCACATCACAACCATTATCCGAGGGAGAATTTCCTTAATCCCATCTTGAGAAGAAGTCGATAAGAAAGAACCTAGTTATTAGTTACAAGTTTGCTTGGATAGCCTATTTTCTACCTGTAAACATGATGAAAGTGTATAGATTGGAATATGTTCTTTGAGGTTATTACATGTTGAAGTCTCCCATGAAGACCAATGCTTCTTAGGTCCAAACATCCTATTAAGCACTATATAGTAAGCTTAGATTTCCCATTTATATTAATCTCCCTCACCCTCACCTCCAAAGTTATGGTTATTAAAATACAATCTGCCTTAAATTCCCTCAAGTTATTGATAATTGGTCCCAATCCAAATGAAATCCTCCACGAGTTTGGGATGTGTAGTATGCCTCATGCACCACTCTCCCTTTGATTTTTGCTTGCCATTCTATAAAGAAGCCACAAGGCACACTTTTATTGATATCTAGTTCACCAACTACCCTTTGCCTCATTTGATTAAGGGATTTATCATAGTTTTGTAACCCCCCCCCTTTATTTATAGAAAGTCACAACATGGGTTATAGCCTTATCTTTAAATAGGGTAGCATCTCAAGATAGCCAAATGGCCCATAGAACAAAAACATGAATGAGTGATGATCCTTTTTGACATCATTACCCTGCAACCACGATTCCAAGGCCCCTTCAATATAACCTCCTTCCCAAATGCCCTTGCCTCCTATAATATTCTTAATCGATGTCCAAACCTCCTTAACAAAATGACATGATAGGAATACATGATGGATGTTCTATGAATTGTCTTTGCATAATATACTATAACCTGTCCCTTACCATGAT
Organism: Picea sitchensis; assembly: GCA_010110895.2. Taxonomy (NCBI): domain Eukaryota; kingdom Viridiplantae; phylum Streptophyta; class Pinopsida; order Pinales; family Pinaceae; genus Picea; species Picea sitchensis. The sequence continues at coordinate 177,145 of SNQJ01S0004441.1, read as the reverse complement.
CTCTTTGTAGATTATCCCATGTGAGCACTTTGTTGCACACTATAAGCTATATTAAAATTCTTGTTTTTAATGTTGATTGAAGTTTCTGTATGAGATACACTTCCACTTATGCATATCCATCCCTTGAAGTGTTCATATGAGATGCCACTTCCACGTATCCATCTCCATACCCTGAGTTGTTATTGAAACTCAACACCCCTTGTTAACTTTACATGATCCTCATGTTTTGTTCACTACTTGCACCGATGTATCTTATCGATATGTTAGTGTTATGGATGCAACTTGAAAGGAGGTTTTGCGCTGAGACCATTCATATGTGAGATCATTTCTTTAACGAAAATTGGATAATTTTATATTATCAAAATGGTTGTAGCATAGTTGATAACACTAATAAAGCATGCATAATATCCTCAAGTTTCAAGTTGTTTGCACAAGCCCAAAACGAAATGTAGAGTTTACATACTTCCACCGGCAAAATTTCCAAGTTCTTGTTGCTACTATATATTCTATAAAAGAATCCTAACATACTAATAACCTTATAAAACATGAACCAAAGAAAAATATGAAGACTTGTGGTCTCTTCTAGGCCCATGTTAGTAGGAATTTACTAGGAATTTACTCGTGCTCTCCAATCTCCATATATTCAAGAAGTCGTTTCATTGTATCTTGCTCATTCTTCTCCCCATTGACTATACAATTGCTAGTTTGAAGACCGAGACTAAGCATCTTTATGTAAATTCTCCACTAGGTTCTTTATCATATTGTACTCTGCCTCAAGTATGACAAGTTGGTGCTTAACCTGAACCAAAGTACTCATAACAAATGGAATTTCTGAGATACATTGTTGTTCATAATCATGAAATTTAGAAGTGAGAGTGAAAATGGATGGCCTATTGCCATGAATCATTTCTTCATGAGCCCCGAGCCCCGAGAATCCTTCTCAACTCTTGCAAATCCCAAACTTCCATGATGGATAGACCAACCCCATAAAGCTCAAAAGAAATATGAAACTTGTTAATGCAATATGCTCGTAGACCTTGATCCAGATGGATATCGATGGCCACCTACCTATTCACTTGGCTCAAAGAACAATTTTCCATTTTGGCAGTTTTTTTACAGTTTTTTGAGTCCCAAACTTCCGGGGCCATTTTGAGGCCCTAAACGACGTTTTTTTTGGACTTTTGGGGGTCAAGGATTTGCAACAGCATGCCTTGACTCTGAATGGAAGTTTTACTTCTCAGATAGACCTTTCCAATGAGGTATCGAGCACCCCAAACAAATATCGTATGCAAAAGTTACACCCTCGAGAAGTTGACGTATCAACTACCCCCATCAGGGCCCACAAACCTTTTGGATTTTCATCTTCCGGGGTTAGGGTTTTGGATTTTCTTTACTTTAAAAAGGCCCTTAGATCCTCATTGTAAACATCATCTTATTGCGAATGAGCATAGCCATCACATCTCTTCTTAGAGATAAGCTGCCACTATTCTAACAAGTCTTTCACTCTGTAATTTTACAGTTTTGTACATTTCACTCATTAATAGAAATTGTGTATTACCGTATATTTGTGCCTCTTGTTATATATATTCAATATATCTCTATTATATTATTAGATCTCTTGCAATATCTATGTATATTTCCTTGTTATATCCCTGCCTTCATTTCGTTCTCAAAATAATCCAGATTAGTGGTATCAGAGTAGGTTGCTCCTTGTCGTTTCCTAATGCATATCCCTGATGAGGTCAGGGTATACAGAGTTGGGTCTCGAGCTAGTTTCTCTTAAGGACAAACAACCCAAGCGACCTCCCATGGCAGAAGAAAAGAGGAATGCGGGAGAAAACTATTCTATCAATTTGTTGCTTGAGGAAGCCCTCACGCGACACAGGGATGAAATGATGGAAAATTTTGCACAAATCCTTCAACGCTTGCCGATAAAAACAGATGCGTCTTTATCAAGAAACCACTTTGGAGGCATCGTTGCTTTCAACGTACAAGTTGATTTTGATATTCCCGTTTTTGAAGGTCAGATAGATGCAGATGCTCTGGAAAAATGGTTAAATCTGCTAGAAGGTTATTTCTTTGTGCACAATTTCTATGATAGGGAAAATATCACCTTCGCGCTCCTTAAGGCTCTCCCCCATGTCAAACATTGGTGGGAAACTTACTGTGAGCAAATTTCCACAGAGGAGTCTGGAATGTTCAAGGACGAACCCACTTGGGAATCTTTCGTAGATGTTGTCAAGGAACAATATTACCCTGTTGGAAACTATGAAGACTGGTACATGAGATGGACCATGTTGCGTCAAGAGAGGGTTCAAGCAATGCCAAAGTTCACCAATACCTTCCATACCTTGCGCACCAAGCTTGGTATCAAATATTCTGAGCGACATTTGGTTCTGAAATACCATGGGGCTCTACATAGGTACATCCAAATCAAAATGGAGTTTCTGAACATCCCATCGCTGGGAGCTTCTTATCAATACGCTGTCAAAATCGAGCAGAAATTTAAGCACCGGAACAAACATGAGTTTGGGTCTGCAAATCCACAACATCCAAAGTATGGTAAAGACCAGCCTCTAGAAAACTAGTCCAAGCCACATCAAAAGAAGGGTAACTGAAAGAAAAAGGACACTAGAAAGTGGTGTGATTTCCACAAAATTCCCTGGCACAACACTGATGAATGCCACTTAGAACAGTCATTGGTGGCCGAGATCAAAGAAAAAGAGTCGAACCCTAATTCATAATCTAATTCAAAAAATAATGGAAGGAGATAGATCATCGACACAGACCCCACTGCCATTGTTGCAACCACAATGATCCAACCAAAAGAACAAATAGATCCCGAAGAGGGGGAGCGCCACTTCCATTCAAAGATGTGGGTAAAGGGGACCCCATTGCATTTTATTGTTTATAACGGAAGCCAAAAGAACCTCATCTCAACAGAGGTCTTCAAACAGTTGGAATTGCCAACAACACCACACCCGCAGCCATATAACATCGGGTGGCTTCGCCAGTGACGAGATCTTCCTGTTAGCCAATAGTGTCGCATGTCCTAAAGCATCAAGCCCTTCAAGGATGAGGTATTGTGCGATGTTTCCCCACTGGATGTCTATGATGTTCTTTTGGGCCAACCATATATGTGGAAGCACCATGTTGTTTATGAGTCTCAACCCCGTAGTGTCATTGTTACTCTGGGGGATCACCTCTATAGGATGCCAGAGGTAGTTCCGACTACAGTTTCGACAAAACAATGCAACAAAGTCGTCTCTCATACGACAAAGTTTAACTTCTTCGCAATTTGGGCAGAAGGTGAACATAAGGACATTGTGACCACTACGACCTTGGTCCAAGCCCCTTCTATCCAACAAAAACATGTCGACAAGATTGAAGCAAAGCACAAAGATTCCTTCTACACACCATCTTCTCATACAGTCAGACTGGTTAAAAAGGTCCAACCCCTCCAACACTAGGTTTGCAACAACCTTCCACAAGCCAAGCAACAAAACTTCTCCATCAAGGCAAGCAACTCACCAAGATTCAGATTCAACAAACGCTTCCCCATCTCCCACGAGAACCCAACGCAATGGAGATCATTGCTTCCTAAGGAGGGAGAATTGATCCAGATGGATATCAGTGTCCACCCACCTATTCCGCTGGCTCAAAGAACAGTTTTCCATTTTGGCAATTTCTTACAGTTTTTTGAGTCCCAAACTTTCGAGGTCGTTTTGAGGCCCTAAATGACGTTTTTTTTGGACTTTTTTGGAGGCAAGAGTTCTCCATGGCATAAGCTAATTCTAAAGGAAGTTTTACTTCTCGGATAGACCTTTCTAACGAGGTATTGAATGCCCCAAACGAAGATCGTATGCAAAAGTTACGCCCTCGGGAAGTTGACGTATCAACTAACCCCATCGGGGCCTGCAAACCTTTTGGATTTTCATCTTCCGGGGTTAGGGTTTTGGATTTTCTTTATTTTAAAAAGGCCCTTAGAGCCTCATTGTAAACATCATCTTCTTGTGAATGAACGTAGCTGTCACATCTCTTCTCGAAGATAAGTTGCCACCATTCTAGCGAGTCTTTCACTCTGTAATTTTACAATTTTGTACATTTCACTCATTAAAAGAAATTGTGTATTACCGTATATATGTGCTTCTTGTTATATATATATATATATATATATATATATATATATATATATATATATATGTTATATTAATATAATCTCTTACCAATATGTATGTTATATTATTAAATCTCTTGCAATATCTCTGTATATTTCCTTGTTATATCTCTACCTTCATTTCGTTCTCAAAAGAATCCAGATCAAACCTGAACTTGAAAGTGTTTGATGAAAATTGACACAGAGCTTGAGTAAAATCCAATACCCCTACACTCGAGACATTGAGCGATAACACCCGCAATAGAAACCCAAAGCAGAGACAAAACCAAGTTTTGAAGCTCCACTATCTGAGTGTCCAATACACACTTCCCTAAATATTCAAAAGCAATACCACAGAGATTGAGGTGAGAAATACCCGTTGAATCAACCACTGACTCCTGAAAACCAACCAGATGCTACAAATACAAGCAAGAAAAGTGACTAAGGGACCAACCACCAACTTGGATTCCAATGAGAAATCCAAGCAGAGGCCAAGTAAACAAAATTTCCAATGATCTTTCTACCATGCAAGGGTACGACACTCCATTATCCCACCTTGCCCTGGATGATGTAAATTTTGGCCTTCAATAACCAACATCCCCAAGAGCTCAAGCATGTGTGAGGGAGCCTTAGGTCACATCGAGTTTATTGTCTTGCCTTGAGGGAGGGGTTGGCTTGTGGAAGATATGAGGCATGATAACTTTGAGGTACTTGTCATCAATTTTGAAGGGCTGATTATGGTATGGCTTGGATGGTTAATTGACCATTAACCCAAAGATCCCTTGATTTTAGACTTATTAGTGAGTGTATCGCCTTGACGATTGAAACCTTGTAAGACTCGAAGGAAGGTGATTTTTTGAATGCTTGAAGTCTCGTGTTTAGCTCAAACCAAAATAGAGGCAAGTTTGAAATTAATTGGAAGGAATTTCTTATGCATCAATTTGATAATTGTGTTAGAGTCTCCCATAACTATCAGTGATTGGATCCGAGCTTCCATCACTAACCTCAATCCATGATGTAATGCATAGTCTTCTGCCTGATTATTGGATGAAGTCCCCAAACCCCAGACATATGATAATTCAATTTTTCCTCTGGGAGCAATGAGGATTCCCCCACACCTACCACCCCTCCTCATATGTGAGATCATTTTGTAAGCACCACTGCTCAATCTCTTTCCATCTCGATGATCGCCAATGACCATTATTCCTATCATAAACATCAACCAATAAAAAACTATTTTGTAAATGAATGTGTACTATCAAATCTAGAGACAATCTTTGGAGCTTACATTCCCCCTTCCCATTGATTAGTGCCCAATTTGCTCTATATTCCATTATCTATAATAACACTATCATTGGAGCATTATGATGAGCATTATCCACCCTTCAAAAAACACGATCATTGGCATGCACACCCTACCTGTTATCGATCATGATTTGTATGGATTGCTTGGAACCATGGTGGAAAATCATCCTATATAATCCATTTCATGATTCCACCCCTGCCCATCATGGTTTCGAGAAGTGCATACATGCCAATGATGGCATGTCTAAGGGGTGGATATGCTTGCTAGTCATTACTATAAATGTACACCCATTTCACTTGTAGATTATAACATAGGATAAAGTTATTTAAACCATTTTTTTGGGTGACTATTTGGGTAGGATTTATAAGTTTGCTCGTGGTTCCACCTCCATCAAGATTTTGTTCATAGTTTCACTATACTGCAAGGGTTTGTCCCGTCTCCAAACCTCACAAAAACTTAAACCCCATAAAATCCCTCTTAACCATGAAATTTTGTTTCATTGACTTCCGTTGTAATGGTTTGAATGCTGCTTATCAAATGTTGTAGGTTACAAAAGGTGAATTCACAGAGCATACTAGTGGTTGCTATACTTCACTACCATGCACCAAAATAAAAACCAATGTAGATAAATCTTAATGCCAAATCTATTAAGCACCAAGAGAGATCAAAAGGAAACCAAAGCACAAACATTAGTGCTTAAAAAATTGAGGTTAAGATAGATCTATGTTGATTTATTCTATATATTGTTCAATTTTTTAGTTTTTCACTATATTTAGAGTAGTAAGGCGCATATACAACCAAGTATGGATAAGATGTGTAAAGTAATGTATAAAGTAACTAAAAATGGAAATTTTAAAACAACATGCATCTAGAGTTAAGACAAATCTAGGCTAGTTGATTTTTACATTTATGACTTAAATTTTCTTTCATTTTAGTTTATTAGGGCTACGTTACAATATGTTACATATTTCATCCCTACCATGCTATGATGAAATGGAATGCAACTCCTTGAAGCAATGAATGTTAGAGCACCATAATAAGTTGCGATTTGTCTCATATACATATCATGATGGGGTTTGGTCCCCATTAGAGCTCAGGGTAGAATACATGATCCCTTTTGAGCATGAGGCTATACTGGCAATGTTGTTGTAGGTTCAGCCCAGATTTGGTGCTCTACATGTTAATAAACTTTGCACTGTGTGAATGTACCACACAATTACTCCAAAGTTTGTTGATAGACTAGTCCAATCCCTTCATGACATGGGATCCTATGGACAATTGAAAGGAAAAATAATAACACAAACATCTCTCTCTTTATATCACATACACACATATTTTTTCCATCAAAAATTTCGTGGAGAAATTCTCAAGACTTCCTTGCATTAAGAGATGATACCTAACACAAACTTATAAAACTTAACCCCATAAAAACATCAAGTGAAGCACTCAACATTAATTACTATCCTTCATAAATGAAAACCATAAAGTAAAACATTTAAAAGTAACCACAACATTAAAATTAACCTATACAACTTTTTTTTCACCAAACTCAAAATACTTTACCTTGCTTCATATATATATATACACTTTTTACCTTGGTTCAAATATATACATCTTATCATGAAAAACTTTTTGTTCACCAAACTCAAAACACTTTACCTTGCTTCATATATATACTTTTTACCTTGGTTCAAATATATACATCTTATCATGAAAAACCCTAAGGATCCATATTTAATATTAGTGTAAAAACCAACCATAAAATGTAATTTGAGTTTAAAGTTAAATATCTTTATGGTTTAATCCATGGCAAAATTTAATTTTCCCCGGTGACACAACATATGTATACTAACATAGCAGAAACCAGAGTCCTATACTAAAATAGGAGAAATCAGAGTGTTGCACTTCGAAAACTACTCTCATAGAAAAATCCAAGGGCATCAGTTCCAGGTTGCAGAGAAGATGGTGTTTACTCCTCCTCCCGCCGCACCCACGAGAATCATAAAATACTTGAAGCCATACGTGCTGAAGGTCCATTTCTCCAACAAGTACATTACAGCCCAAGTATTTCACACTCCCACCGCCACGGTAGTGTCATCTGTCTGCTCGCAGGAGCAGGTCCTCCGCACATCAATGGAGTCCACTCGGGATGTGTCCGCAGCCTGCAAGATCGGAAAGATATTGGGGCAGCGTCTCCTCTTCAAGGACATCCCCGCAGTCTCAATCTTCATGACAAGAGAACAGAAATACCACGGAAAGGTTAAGGCCATCATTGATGGCTTGAGAGAGTCCGGTATTCAACTCATCTGAATTCGAATGAATGGAATCTGAAATCCGTATGTTTCTCATTCGCCATTTTTGATTTTTTCGAATGGAAAAAAAAAACGATACCCCATATCGCCTAAATTTGATCAAAAAATAACTCCATGTTCATAACACTAGATGCCAAAAAAATACTGCTGTACAGAGCCCAATGGGTTTCTGTTGGTGATAGGCTGTTTGCTATTTGACCATTGCGATTAATGCTTTTGTGTACTTATTGGTGTTCTGCTGTTACTGTTACATACATATTTTTGCTTTAAAAAAGGATTTATATTAAAATGGTCCAGTCTGACAAACTGAGAAAAAACTCCGCATTCCACACCAGATCTTGATAACTTACCCGAACTGTAAAACTTAAACCTAGATCTAATAACTTATATATATTTATACAAAACCAGACAATCAAACACAGTGTTAATAGGCTTTAATCCATATCAGCATAAACAGAGATAGTTGGTAGCCCACTGGCCATTCCTGAGATAGCATAAACATAAACAAATGTGCGAGATCATATTGAGAACGCAGCAATTATGAATCAGACTACGAAGTTAGGGCTTCAGAAGTGCGTCTGCTTGGCCTTCTTGCGCCTTTCGTTCTCTGTCTTATTCAGCAAGGTGCCATCAACAAACTCCACGTGGCTGCTAGTTGATTTCAGGAGTAGCTGTCTCAGTGTCCTTGTCAAATCAGCCTGCCAACCCCCGCTGCTCATTGCAGAACAGATCAGAGGTACATTGTTTAATCCCTCTGGAAATGAATTTCGCTGCAGCCTGTTGTTAGTTTTGAGGTTATTTATCCCTTTTTGAACCCTGCTTGTTAGGGTTTAACATTTCTTATTTTGTAGCTGGGCCAAAATGCAGTTTGTATTGCAATGGTAATACTGCCATCAATTTCCCTATATATGTTCTTGGTTGGCATTTGTAATTTCGACTTTCCTCCCTGGCGAACGACCCCACATGGATATTGGATACCCGCCTCTCCCATGCAGAGGCAGTTTATTCAATTGAACTTCATTAGAAATTTGATACATTCCCTCCTTCTAAGAGCACTGGCATTGTGAGGATGCGGTATGATCATTTGAAGAGTGTTGCACGAAGCATTCAAACTGTAGTTGGAGATTTAGCTACACAGGGACAAAGGCTGCAAGCTTTCTTGAGTTGGAGATATCCTTGTATCACAACCATATTTATAACTGTTTGCTGCTCACTGCTGTACTTCTAGCTCCTGACTAATGATCACATTGCAGATAACATCATTGGAGTCAATTTTGCATTTCAGGATACAATGGCTAGTGTCGTGACATGGATTTGTTAACTTTTGTGGTTACTCTGAAAGTGTTTACACCATGCTTGGGGTGCTTCATGAGATTTGGGGTACATGGTGTATGTTCAGCCTTTGGATGATCCGAGATGGATTGGCACATTAGAGATAGTCCTTGGTGGATTTGCACAGTTGAGATAGCTGGATGCTTGACCTTAGATGGCTACTGGCTTAGTGTTCTTTTTTTAGGCATTGGGGTTCTCCTCACAGTTTGGTTGACACCCTTCATTGGGGTTCCATGAAGGACCCACTTGCTTGGAGAGCTCCCTACATGGGATGAGGAGCGCTGTGCAACTTGGAGGAGGGCATCAGGTCCTAGTTGGCATGTGACAACTTGGATTCTTGTTTGGAGGATTGGAGATGGCTGGATGACGACTGGAGTTGTGACAGAATTCTTGCAGGGGCAGCTGACCCAATGGAGTACATTGCTTAGGAGGATTGCTCGAGTTTGTTGAGGTTTGTGATGGAGGGATGTGGACTTGCCTTGTGTATCTACATCACATTGGAGCCATTATTGTGCGTGACATCACCTTGGAGTATGACACAATTACTTTAGAGTGTAGTGTCTCACTTGTGTTGGTCTACAAGTACTTAGTGAAGGTTGTTTGTAAGGGCTAAGGCCCACATTGTATTTTTGGTCTTCCTTACCTATCATATAAATAGAGGAATGAGAGAGTCTTTCCATTCATATACGTTCATTCACTCAGTTGTATTCACTCTTGTGATGAGATGTGGCCTAGAGAAGAGTGCACACTAGCCCCGTTCTCTCTCTCTCTAGAGTCTTTACATGTGCTTGATCTCTCTTTCTCTCTTGAGTTGCTAGGGTTTCTTGGTCTTCTTGGAGTATCTTGGAGCATCTTCAAGGTCTAGGCTTAGGGTCTATCCTTTGGAGACATGAGATTAGGGTTTTGTGATAAAACCCTAGGGTGGAATTGTGAAGGAGAGGAGGAGAGGATGTAACACCTTGTTTTTTCCCAAGACTGTAATTATGCACAGATTTTATATGTTAACATTATGAGGCATGTAATTGTGTTTTGATTTAATATAAACACCAAACTGTTGACTGAGAGGGAACAACCTTGATAAGTACTGGCCACGATACACCAGAGGAAATCGATGAGGCAGAGGGACTGATGGAATGGTTGAGTGAAGTGGAGCTGAAATGCATCAATGAAGAAAATAGGAAGCTTGCACAACAAGCTAATCTATGCTTGCAAACATAATAACTACACCTACCACCATATCAGACTGGTATGAAGCCATGTGACTATTGAAAGAAGTTACATAGTGGTGGGTGGAGAGTTAATGACTGTGGCAGTTGGCCCATACAAGAGATAATGGGTGATGGAACCTTTGACAGGAATATAACACGGAACTGCCCTCTTCAGACTGGGACGGTGGACTGCAGGAAGTCACAGAGACCCAAAGATTAGAGAGAATAGCAAGGAAGAACACACATAGAGAGGGTAATCAGAGAACATGAGAAGAGAGAGGGCTAGCAGAGGATAGCAAGGAAGCACTCACATAGAGAGTGTATTCAGATAGAGGAGAGACCTCACAACAGAAGACAGAGTAGAAAAGGCTCAGGGACGAGCAAGAGAGCGCAGGGGCGCGAATGTACTGATTGAGAAAGAAAATAATAGCTTTCTGGAGGAAAACATGAAGCTTGTATGAGTTGTTGATGATCACCTTGAATAAAGAAGACCCAGATTCCCGAATTGGAGCAATAGTGGGCTGTAACTTGGTGCTTACTGGACAAAAATTGCCACTACTAAGGGGAGGTCGCCGAGGTATTGTTGAGTAGAGAAGGGACTCCCTTGTGCAGAGGAAATCCAGTTGAGAAACCACATAATAAACCTGCAAAAACCTGAAGCTTAGTGGGAGGTGGCAACTTCTGTTGTGTCAAAGGAGGGAGGAGAGTAACCTTCATGGATCATCATAGACTCAGAACTCTACTGAGTCAATTTCCTTGGTGGTATCATGGCTTGGCACAGGGGTGGCGTGCTGTAGGAAGTGACTCTACAACAAAGCCTAAGGTTGGGAGGAAAGGCATCATCTCTCAGTCAATTGGATTGGATTATTTCCTTATTAGATAAGTGTTTATCTGCACCCATCTTACTATGAATGATATATCTGAATGCTTATGAATGGAATATTTGTATGAATGTGTAAATGCTTGAATCTAAGAGAAAGTCTGTGAACATAATCTATGATTTTGAATGCCTGTAAGATGAGCTATGTTGTAATGTTGTTTATTGCTATGTTAATTTGTGAAAACGACTAAGTGTGAGCTGCTGCTTGCTCGAACATTCTATATTTCTTCTTGGAGGATTTGTAAGATCGTGCAAGGTCTTTTCTTTAAGTTCTAATAACTTGTATTGGCCATGGAGTGGTTTTGAACCCTTGAAAGTCAGGATCAAAGTCTTGCTAAATTCGAAAAAGGGCTAAGTCCTTGAAACAGATTGTTGTCAGTCCTTAAAACCCCGTGTTAGCCAGCGGAGAACGACAACTGTTGATTTGAAGAGATAGGGACCGTTGATTGGTGGGCTGTTCGGAGTGAAAGCGTCGGATAAAACCCTTGGGCGCCATGGGAAGGGTTCCGAATGAGGGACTCCGAAACAAATCGTTCAGAGTGGGGTTTTCGAAAGAAAATTTCATGTGCTGTGAGAATAACCCCGAACGAGAGGCTCTGAAGTTGAGCATGTGTGGGCCGTTGACCTGGAGGTGGCCGAGATAAATCCTCAGTCGTTGATCATTGCGGGTCCCACTTAACAGGTCAGGAGGGAAGAGCTAGCCTGGTGCTGACTGGGAGCATCAATATGAAGACGCATGTCAGTAGTTGATTGGTCGACTGGATTGAGTGTGGGTCTAGCTGATTCAGAGTTGATGTGTCCGGAGTGTGACTCCGATGGTGGATAGATCCAGACCGTAGAATGGTGAATGGGTGAGATACGACGGTTGTCGTCTATTTGTCATAGACTCTGCCTAAGTGAAGAGACGAAGCGTTAACGTCATGGATGACGTGGCTTGCTAAGGCAACCATGGTGCTCTTAGGATGGCGGATGTCAACCCTCGAACGGTTGACGAGTCGAGTGGAGTCCAATTGGACATGTGAACCTTAGGTGCCAGATGGATCTCAACGGTCGGTCGGAAGACCGTGGATACATTAAGACCGCCCATCGAGGAGAAGGAGTATTCCTCGATACCTTGAGTTCGAAGCAGTGAAACTGCCTAAACCTTTTGAACTTCGAATGGACGGTATCGAGAGGGAATATTCCTCGATACCATATCCGTTGTAGGTAAACGTATAGCGAGTGGGGAGAAGGTTCGAACGATGACGACTATAGGCTTGCGTGGACTGAAGTTCCACCGTGGCAGGTTAGGCTACTGCCATGTCGAGGCCGGGATGTCGCCATTTTAGATGGCACGTGTGACGAGGTGTCACGTGTCAGTAAGATAAAGTTCGAAAACCTGAGAACTTCGGAGGGTCACAACTTTCGCCCAGAGCTCAGTTTTGAGCGAAATTACTGTTGTTGGAAATCTTTTGACAAGCAGAAGACGATGGAGCTGGGAAAGAGAAGATTTGAGATAGTTTGGGAGAAGTGAAATTTTAATGCCCCATCTCTTAAAAGGATACTTAGGGGTCGAGTGTGCTAAAGAGTGGTATCAGAGCAGAGTTCAAACTCTAGGCTTGAATGGGTCACCAAGACTGCTTAAGACTGTTTAAGAAGGATTTTGTGTTGTCTGGAATGTATGATTCAAAATACTGACATGAAATGCTAATGGTAATTGTTGTTTCAACACGTAGGACGAGTTGAAAAGTTCACGGAAGTGAATGGTGCAGCGCAACATGGACAACATCTCACACCTCAGAGATGAAGAGTCTGATGGTCAGAGGGATAGGGAAACCCCTCCAGATTTGATGGCCAATGTGAGAAGTCTGAAGGTAGATAATGAGAGGCTATGTGAGCCCATGCCGAACAAACAGAGTTGAATGCAGTCCTACTGCAGAGTCTGTCCAAAATTCAAAAAACATTTGTAGCAAGGCCCTAACAATGCAAAATTACAACAGTTGGAGAGGTTGAAGACCCCTTTGGATTCCCAAAAACATGGACTGGCTCACAACGATGCGGGGAAGAGTTCTTCCAAAAGAAAGCATCGGGGCACTAAGAGAGGCGAATCGAGTGGAGGCATTTCCACATAGTCCTCTAGTCGGAAGACTATTTCAGCAGAAGAGTCCAGTAGTGGCACAAAATCCAACATTTCTAAGAAGAGAAAGAGGAAGAATTCTCAGAGTTTTTTGACCGAAGAATTCAAGAAAACTAAGCTGCCTAGCTTTGATGGTGAGATAAAGAAAGGAGAAGAAGCTGAAGCATGGCTATTCAGTTTGAAGAAGTACTTTCAAGTACATAATTATTTAGACAATACCAGTTGAAGGATTGCGGTATTCAACCTGAATGGAGGGGCTTACATTTGGTGGGAAGACCTCAAGGAAATCAAAAGGATAAAGGAAAGCAAATTAACCTGGAAACAATTTGAGAGATACTTTTGCAAAGCTTACCTGTCTGAAAAGTATTATGATGACAAAATAAAGGAATTGTATAAGCTTAAGATGGGGCAACTTACCTTGGATGCGTATGAAAAAAGATTTATGGAGCTATTGAGGTATGTTCCCTACCTTAAGGATGAGAAGGCGAGAATCCAATGTTTTCTCAGTGGGCTACCGCAATCCTACCAAGATTGAATTGAGTTTGACAAACCCAAGACGTTGGAAGACACCATTCGGAAGGCCAAATGTTGTTACGAGGAGTCTAGGCACAAGCACGAGTCTTCCAAAGATTGGAAAAGAAAGGACAAGAGTGGATTCCAGAAGAATGGATTCAAGTCATTCCCCCCCAAGAATTCTGGGAAAGATGCACAGTTGGGTCAGCCAAGCAGGAGTGCGCATCAGTAAAATTTTCCGTCTCAAAGTAGGAATGAGCTAGTAGAGCAAGCAAGGGAAAGAGCAGAGGAGCCCAAGAAAGAACCTTTGCAATGCTGGGGATGTGAAGAGCCACATATGTTGAGGGATTTTCCCCTCAGGCGGCATGACAACAGAAGAGTGTATAACGTGTAGGAGGCAACTACAGTCAACGACGTAGCCAAGAGTGTATCGAGAATCTATATGTAGCGGTAGAAAATCGGCAAGCAGACCACCAAGCTTCTGTGGTGGAATTGGAAGGTATTATTACTAAACAACCAGTCTTTGTTTTAATTGACCCAGGATCTAATCTTAGTTATATTTCACCTCGAGTGGTAGAGGCATGTTCTTTACAGAAAAAGAAGCACACCAAAACGTGGTTAGTTCAATTAGCCACTGGAACAAAGAGGAAAGTGGTGGAAGTAGTCGAAGCTTGTCCAATTGGGATGGAGGGATTTCAGACCCAAGCGGTTTTGAATATCCTGCCCCTTGGTTCTTATGATGTGTTATTGGGCATGGATTGGTTAGCCGCCCACAACACAAAATTGAACTATTATGAGAAAATTCTAGAATGTGAAGACGAGAAAGGCAATGCCAGAATTTTGCAAGGCATTCAGAAGCCAGTCTCTGTGAGACAAATATCAACATTACAACTCAAGGAGTTTAGCAGAAAAGGGTGTCCCCTGTATGCCATACAAGTATTAAACTCGATAGAAGGCAAGGAGCCGAATCCCAAAGATCACCCAATGCTATGGGAATTTAGAGATGTGTTTCCTGAGGAGGTGCCTGGATTACCTTCGAGAAGAGACCTTGACTTTTCAATCGATCTTGTGCGTGGAGCAGTGCCAACATCGAGAGTACCTTACAGGATGAGTCCACCCGTGTTGGTGGAACTAAAGATGCAGTTGAAAGAAATGATGGACAAAAGTTACATGAGACTGAGTGTGTCTCCATGGGGAGCACCAACCCTGTTTGTAAAGAAGAAAGATGGTACCTTGAGACTATGCATCGATTAAAGATAGCTGAACAAGATGACCATTAAGACTAAATACCCTTTGCTTAGAATAGACGATCTCTTTGATCAACTCAGAGGGGCTACAGTTTTCTCAAAAGTAGATTTGAGGTCGGGATATCATCAAGTTAGGATTAAAGACGAGGACATCCATAAGACAGCCTTTAGGACACGGTATGGGCACTATGAGTTTGTTGTGGTGCCATTTGGGCTTACAAATGAGCCATCTACATTCATGTGTTTGATGAATAGTGTGCTCAACAAGTATTTAGAGAAGTTCGTCTTAGTATTTGTGGACAACATTTTGGTGTATTCCAAGAATCGAGAGGAGCATGAAGAACGTCTTAGAATGGTGTTACGAGTGTTAAGAGAACATCAACTGTACGCCAAATTCATCAAGTGCGATTTCTTTAAAAAGGAAATCGAGTATCTAGGCCATGTAATCTTAGCCGAAGGAGTGGCAGTGGACCCTGTTAAATTTGGCAGGATTGACAGTCATTCTCCAATGGGAGGCCATGTGGGCCACCCTGAGGCTAGCCAGGAAGATTTGGAGAATCAACCAGTCTTGTGAAGTATTGACAAAAGCCAGGGGAACGTATAACCTCTGTGAGTCAAACCAAAAGTCAGGATGAACGACATGCTATATGATCTTGTGAGTCTAGCCAAGGCAAAGAAAGAAGCCTGGTAAGTCTAAGACAAAAGTCAAGATGTAAGTCTAATGCAAAAGTCAGGGGGAACGTACAACCTCTGTGAGCATAGACAGTCTAATGCAATAGTCAGGGGAACGTACAACCTTTGTAAGCATAGACAGACTAGTTCAAAAGTCAGGGGGAATGTACAACCTCTGTGAGCCTAGTCAAGCCTTGTGAGCCATGAGCAAAAGTCAAGGCATCTAGCAAAAGTTAGGTTGAATGTACAATTCCTATGAGCTAGAAATAAACAATCTTCCTTATGCAAAGAACGCAAATGTATTGATCTAGTGCGTTGGCACGTGTAACATTATCCACCATGAAAAGAAATTTGAGTTGTTTAACTCAAGTTGTAAAAGTCGAATTGCATGTCTAGTTTGAGTTGTCAAACTCAAGTTGTAAAAGTCGAATTGCATGTCTAGTTTGAGTTGTCAAACTCAAGTTGTAAAAGACAAGTTGCATGTCTAGTTCGAGTGGTCTAAACTCAAGTTGACAAAGTCAAGTTGCATGTCAAGTTGGCAAGTCGAGTTGGCATGTCAAGGTGCATGTGGAGTTGCATGTGGAGTTGGCATGTCAAGTTGCATGTCGAGTTGGCATGTTGAGTTGTCATGCCATGCAAAGCCAAGTCTCAAGGGCGAGTTGTCATGCAAAGTCTAGTCACAAGTTAAGTTACAATTTGAGTTGAGTTGTAAAGTCTAGTTGTAAAGACATGCAGGCTGTTACTAATTCGAGTTCACTCTTCTCTCCTTCCTGCGCCTATTATATACAGAGCTCGACCCCTTTTCATCATTCACTCGTAATGCAACGCAAGAGTGAGGGGAAGGAGATTGTTTGCAAGTGAACGAGAGTGGGCAGCGTATGAGTCTGCTATCTATTATTCTACACAGTAAAGGACAACGAATTATTTTGTTGTTTGCTGGTCATACAGTCAGGTTTATAATAGTAGTAAAGGACAATGAATTATTTTGTTGTTTGCCGGTCATACAGTTAGGTTTATAACAATAGTAAAGGACAACAAATTATTTTGTTATTTGCTGGTCACACAGTCAGGTTTATAACAACAGTAAAGGACAACGAATTATTTTGTTGTTTGCTGGTCATACAATCAGGTATTTTTATGGTGGTTTATTATATATGATCTTACATATTATTTGCAATAAAGGAAGATTGTTTGCTGGGGTTTTTCTCCCTGTATAGGGTTTCCCCAGGGTATATGTGTTGTTGATGTGTATGCTTGTGGATCTACATGGTTATTGCTATTCAATTATGATTATGCATTGTTGAAATGTATTAAGATGGAATCAAAGTGTTGCAAAAATTAAAGAAATAATCCGCATATTAAATCAAGCTGTATAAATTAACATGGTATTAGAGCTAAGGGTATGAAAGAGCTTGTTGAAGTGCAACAACAAGGTACACATAGATCTAAGAGCTTGATCAGTTTCCAGCGTGAGTTCCATGGCATCCTCCATTTCTGTCAGGGCTGAGGATAGGCTTGAAGGAACTTCCAACTTCAATGTGTGGAAGCTCAAGATAATGAATATCTTGCAGGAGCATGATCTTGAGCAGTATGTGATCTCAGTGATGGAGGAACCCACCTCTAATGCTGGAAGAACAACCTTTAGGAAGAATCAAGCAAAGGCCAAGCGAATTATCTTTGACTCAGTCAAAGATAGTATAATGCCAACAATGACTTCATTAATGACTGCCAAGGAATGTATGGATACCTTGGTAAATCTGTATGAGAAAAAGGCACCAAGTCATAAGAGGACACTTAAGCACAAACTTAAGTATTTGAAGATGGAGAAAGGTGAATCAGTTCAATCTTTCTGTTCCAGGATAGCTCAGATCAGAGATCAACTCTTGGTCACAGGTGTCACAGTGGATGATGATGACTTAGTGCAGGCCATATTTGATAGTCTTCCTTCTTCATGGGAGACTTTCTTATCCAGCGTGAGTGGGAGAGAGATTCAACCCATGTTTGAGAGGTTATGGCATGATTGTCTCCAAGAAGAGAGTCACATTGCTACTAGGAGTGAGCCATCCAAAGAAGAGCATTCGACATTAGCATCAAGATTCAAGGGAAAGCAGAAGGTCACTTTCCAGAAAGGCTCTCAGAAGAAGATAAATACTAAAGGTACATTCAAAGGAAAGAATCTTGATACATCTAAGATTAAATGTTTTAATTGCAATAAGTTGGGTCACTTTGCTAGAGACTGCTGGTCTAAGAAGAAAAATCCAAGGAAAGGGAAACATCATGCCTCAATTGCTGAGGATGATGAATCCAAAAGAAATCAGAAAAGTCCTTCTAATGAAAGAGAAAATATAAATGAAATGCCATTACATCAGAGACATGGTCTAGAGAAAAATTGTAAAGCTACAGTACATAGCCACGAGTGAGCAGGTAGCGGATATCTTGACCAAGCCATTGCCATTGAGACAGTTTGTGCAGTTGAGAGGCAAGCTTGGTGTGGCTAAGAATGACTCCCTCGCTGAGAAGGAGTGTTAAATTTGGTAGCATCGACAGTCATTCTCGAATGAGTGGCCATGTGGGCAACCCCGAGACTAGCCAGGGAGATTTGGAGAATCAACCAGTCTTGTGAGGTATTGACAAAAGCCAGGGGGAACATACAACTTCTATGAGTCAAACCAAAAGTTAGGACAAACGAGATTCTATATGATCTTGTGAGTCTAGCCAAGGCAAAGGAAGAAGCCTTGTAAGTCTAAGACAAAAGTCAAGATGTAAGTCTAATGCAAAAGTCAGGGGGAACGTATAACCTTTGTGAGCATAGACAGTCTAGTGCAAAAGTCAGGGGGAACATACAACCTCTGTGAGCATAAACAGACTAGTGCAAAAGTCAGGGGGAACGTACAACCTCTGTGAGCCTAGTCAAGCCTTGTGAGCCATGAGCAAAAGTCAAGGCATCTAGCAAAAGTTAGGTTGAATGTACAAATCCTATGAGCCAGAAACAAACAATCTTCCTTATGCAAATAATGTAAATGTATTGATCTAGTGCGTTGGCACTTGTAACATTATCCACCATGAAAAGAAATTCGAGTTGCCTAACTCAAGTTGTAAAAGTTGAATTGCATGTCTAGTTTGAGTTGTCAAACTCAAGTTGTAAAAGTCGAATTGCATGTCTAGTTTGAGTTGTCAAACTCAAGTTGT
>SNQJ01S0004441.1:139142-149259 GCA_010110895.2 Picea sitchensis | reverse complement strand
GATGTTTCCCCGTAGGGGTTTTACCACGTGAAAACATCGGTGTGTTGATCTTTGATCTGGTTATGTGAGTGGTTACTGAAGGTGTTCATCCTCTGTTGGATACCTGTGTTGTCGAACATGCTATCAGGATTCGGGATATCAAAAGGGTCTCTTAGCAGGTTTTGGTAGCAAGATTTTGCTGCTGTCTTCATACATACAACTGATCTGAGTTCTTCCTTCCAGCTTTATTCTAGATATCTTGTTTGCTTCTCTTCTCCTTTGGATAGTTATGTGAAAGAAAGCAGTTGTCACAGACCTCCAGAATTTTGCTCCCTTCACAGTTCATTCGGCAGACAGCACCAGTAGGCTGTGATATCCTCATGGCCGTGACTTTACAGTCCCCAGATCTTTGTATTCTTTTTCCTCTTTGGGACATCACTGATGCAGCTAGGCTTCTTGTTTTTAGATATATAGATCTGTTTTTATAGGAGATTGCTTGTGCACTCCCACTTGTTATCAGCACCGCTCCAGTGTACTTCTTAGTCCCATTGACCTACTTTTGTGGTCATTTGTTGGACACTAATACAATTTTCTTATCTTATCTGGATATCTCTCTCTCCAGTAGATCTCTTCTCTAGCATAGATTTTATTTGAGAAATCTGCATGCCTCATCTTCCTTTTGTTTGAGCTCATTTGAAAGATCCTGCTGTTCTATTTCTTACTGAATTTCTTCTATAGTTTTTTCTGGGTCAGCTGTTCTTTTGAATATGTTCTCAAACCTGTCTTTAGTCCATGCCTTTAATCGAAATTTCAGATGTTGTCACTTCTTGTGAAAGATGAACATTTTCGTGCCTATTGGATTGGTCTCTGACGACCAAAGTTCTATGTTTTGTTCAAACTCCTGATGGATGAACCACATAGCCTCAAAACAAAATGGGGTTTTCTTTGGCCTCTCACCTTTTCATAAAGAGACTGAGATAGGCCAATGATCCGACTAGGGTCCTTTTAGGATAAAAGATTCAGCGTCCAAGTTTTCTTCTACCCACTCTTCAAAGATTAAAAATCTGCCTAACCTCTCCATAGCAAAAATCCTTTCCGTTTAATTATTGTTCCAGGTGAAGGGTTCAACCTTCAGTTCAATGTCAATCATAGAGATTTCTCTAATAAAATCCAGGAAAGTTGAGTTTCCTTTTCCTAATGCACCTCCTCATTTCTCATGGGCACTGGCAATACAGTTGAAAATTGAAATTCCCTCCAACTATCCAGGTAGTATATTTGAGAATCCTTCTCTCTTGAGAAAGGAGGCTCCAGCAGATGGCTTTCATCATGGCTATGATAGGGCTACAAATATTTGTGAATACAAAAGAGTAGTTGTTTACTTTGATTTTCTCTCTTGTTTATTTTATCACAATAGATTGGCAAACTAAAATAAACAAGAGAGAGAATTATTGAACAATACTAGGCATTACTTGAGGCTTCATTTGATACAATAGAGATATTTATAACACAAGATGTCTCTCATAGACATCAATGATGAGCCATGAACAAGCGATAATTATTCAACAATACTTGGCATAACTTGATGCTTCATTGATACAATAGACATATTTATACTATATAGCACAAGATGACTCTCATAGACAGTAACAATGAGCCTATCTTCCTCAACTACCAACTCACAACTAACCCTAGTAAGCCTTACATCTTAGCCTATTATTTGGACCTTTTGCTGACATCATCATCCACTGAAGTCTTCACCTATAAAGTAGACAAGACATTCACCTTTTCTAATAACTTTTTTCACTACACGACTTGCACTCACAGGTCACCTTTCACCTTTCACCCGTTGGTTGACTCACTCATCCTCATAAGGTTTACATTAGTTACTCCAACACTCCCCTTTATTGTAAAACTTGCCTTGGTCTATAGCTGGTCAAGACCTTTATCTCCATCTGCAAACTGTATTTTCTTCAGGCTTTCTTCATTTGTCATCTGCTGGCTTGTGCTTTCTGCATCTTCGTCCATCTGTATCTGCTTCCTGGACCTTGTGTGTGCTGTGCCATTCTTTTACAATTCTGAAACCTTGAATCAATTATCTTCAAGTGTGTGTACCAACATATCAATGGTTTTCTCGGTTTAGCCCCAACCCAACTAATCATGGGTTTCTTTGGCTTATCCTCATCCATATCATGGGTTTCCTATGGGTTACCTTTAACTAATTTACCATATTTGGGGTTTTCTTTGGTTTACCCTTGATCAATTTACCATATTTTTTTTTTTTTTTGGTTTACAACTTTACCCTTAACCAATTTATCATGTCTGGGTTTTGTTTTGGTTTACCCTTAACTGATACAATGCCATGGGTTTTTTACTAGTTTACTCTTAACCATTACAACATCATGGGGTTTTCATTGGTTTTTACCCTTAACTATTACAAGTGGTTTTTAGAGTACCACGAACTAGAATTTGAACAAGTGATTTTTGGATGAACATGAACCATTGAATATGTTGCACACTTGTTCTTCTAAATAATTCATCTGGAATACACATTCTTCTTTCTTCACTTGCATAAAATCTGTTATTCTTCATCTCTTCTTCAACAACACGTTCAAACTTGTTTCCTAAGCACAAAAAATATATTTTTTGAGTGCATGCAGTTTCCAACCATAGACCTATGGCAATAGATATGCAAACTTAATTGGCACACTGCTATCATGATATAACTTAACTCGACTCAATTTGACTTTGATTGTCATGATATAACATAGGTAAACTTAATTTGACTTTGAATTTGACTCTAGTACAAATTCTCATCATCTGTTTTCATGACCATCCTCTATGACTTAACTTGTAACAACATTATTCATTTTTATTGAGGTCAGTGCATGTTTTATTGCAGATGTTCCTTCACAGGTCACAAACTGTATGAGTATCATATTGTTCATCATCAATCATCAATCCATCAACAAAGACTAACTTGTCCCATTCTTTGGAAAGTTTATTGAACCCTTTTCAACCAAACCTGTCTTGTCATTTGTGGGAAAGATAGGTGGATCTTCTGAAAGAAAATGACGATGTACATACCATACCAGAAATGAATGATGACTTCATGCTTTGCTGGAAGAATGAATAATCATTTTTACCTTACCTTACAGGGTCATTATGTCTGCCCTCTGTTCACAACTTGGGGACATGCCAAGCAGGGGAACCATATACAGGTTGCACGGATTCATTGCATTGCAAACCCTATGCCTCTAACAGAGGACCGATTTCTCACAGATTTAAAACTAAATAATAGCTACAGTTAGGTGAAGAACTTACACGACTTCACAACAGAGTCATTACCACAGATTGCCAATCGTTGAGCATATTCTTTGGATAAGCTTCTCTTTTAACGGCCATTCTACTATCTACATCTCTATTTTTGTCAATGTTGAAGGGCATATTCCTTCCACAACCATTTGTTTTACAGATAAGATCAACAAACTCTGTTTGGGTGGGGTGCAAGCTCTGAATGGTGGTAAGCTTGAAAGTGGATGCTCTTTTCATTTCTTTCAAAATTGATGTTACTCTGGGAAAACAACCAATAGAAAACTGAGGGCTAATGCTATCCAAAATAGCAACAATTGGATCTTCAAGGCTCAAGCAGATCAATCAAATCATACTCTTAATGAGCATGCATATCAACAACATCAACCCACACTCTCATTGTAGATGAATAATCAGGCAAATCCATGCTTGAGAAGATCAATACACATTATCCATTCCATGCTGTAGAAATGGCTTTCCACTGGATTGATTAGCGACAACTGTCATTTGATGTCACCTTCAATTTTTCATTTTAATGTAGATCTGATTGCTTGCTTGACACATTGGGTCTGCTCCTTCAGGAGCTGTTAGCACCAGTGTTGCATATATCTCTGATTTCTCCCGAGTTTTTTAGGTTGCTGATTTGTCAGATATTTTCCAAGTTTTTCAAGTACAAGTTTATTCCTTCCTATTTTTCCCGACAATTTCTGATATTTTCCCCAATATTTCCAATAAGTTTCTTTATAGACACTCAGTGATATATTCCTGAAATGATATTTGCAACATTGGTTAGCATGATCAACCTGCGCAGGTGTGATAGGTCAGATGTTGAAGAAAATATATTTATTACAGTCTGTCTATGCATCATGAGTTTCTCTACAACCATGTGCTCTCTCGTACAACTTCTACCAGCAGATTTCTACCTCAAGTTGCAATTTGTCTCACAGATTATGCACCAACAAATATACCTTTGTCCAAATTGATCATGGGTAGAGTTTACTCTCACTGTCAAACTGCGACAGGCTTCGCCATTCACTGCTAATGGCATTATACAACAGGTCTACACTTGTTGATCTGTGCAAGTGAGTAGATTGATCAATCATAGATTGATTCCCTGGCCACATTCAACAATTTTTTGTTTGACTCTCCATGGACTTCAATTCATGTCCATTCCTCCATGTACCAACAATCAAGGGGAAAATTTGACCACGACCAACATGAAACAAATGGGCAGGAACAACCAACAAGGAGGAATGCATGAACTGCAGATTCACTTTATTAAACTGCACAGATCTAACTCGGCCTGGTCAAGGCTCTTTAGCCACCCGACCTATGTTTGTCCTTCATGCAGGCACATCTCTCCACAAATGAGCACAAGCATCATGCAGGTTGTTTCTTTATGCAATTCAACACAGATTCAATGCAGACAGCAACTCCAAGAAACCCACAAACAGCAGGCCTTTTATGGATCTTCTACATGCACTTCCAATAGCAAAAAATTTTACTCTTTCACTTTTGTGCCTTTAACAAATGAGTACTAAAATGAATCTACCGTCTTCTCCAAGCTGCACATGGATTTGCAAGATCCGTTTTAATAACTCTCTAGACATATTAATCTCTAGGCCATGTGCATCTGACCATTCAATTTTAAACAACACAACGATAAAAAACTTTGAGGCATATACAACACTCTGTACATGCATAAACACAGCAAACAATCTTCAATCCTAACTCACCCTATAGCCCTAGACTGTTTAATCTGGCAACTCACTAACACATTCTTACTCCCATTCTTCGGCTGTGGAGGAGCTCACTGGAGGAAAATGTTGCGATTTGGGTACCTTGGAAAGTGGTCCCCTTGTGGTTGTGGGTCTCTAACCACAAGAGGGAAATATTTGACCCATTGTGCCTTATACTTTATGTCTAATTTCACTTTGACATTTTCCTAAGTCAAAAGGGTGAAATTTGTCATTTTAGTGAAAAGTGACTATTAATTCACTTTGTGGGTGAATTGGGGGACATAAAGTGAACTATGGAAACTTAACCCAAAGTGGGTTTTGAGTTGAGATTCTTTTTGAGAGATCTCAACCATTGATTAGGGATGGCTTGGGATGATCCTAGCCATCCACTTTTTAGGATTCCTTATGATTCCTTAAGAAGGGCGCATAGGGCATTTGGAGGCTCATTCATTGTATGTTCACCAAGAGAGTTTGGAGAAGGGCAAGAAGATGGGAATGGAAGCATTGAGAGAGGGAAGCTTGGGCACCTCCATCCATGGAGGGCTCATGGAGGCTTAGGTCCTTATTATTTGTTGGTGTTGGTTATTGCTTGGAGGAGGGAGCACTTGTGGAGGAGGGCGCACCACTAGCAGGTACTAGAAGGACTTGTGTTATCTCAGATCTGTTTGGCTCATGTTGGAGGAGACACACAACAGGCTGTTTGTGTGGAAGACATTCTTCATTGGGTCAAGGAGGAAGGAGGGCACATCACTTCAGTGGATAGAACAAGGGAAGAGGGCGCACTAAGCTTTGGCAGATTTCTCTTCTTGGAACTCCAAAGCATCTCGTGAGAAGTTGCTATTGTATCAGGTTCCATTGTATTAGCTTACTTGTTGTATTCACTACTTAAGATCATCATTATATATACTTTCATTTCAAACTGGTTTTCCCTGGGGGGATTTTATCTAGGGTCATGTTGACCAAAAATACTTGTGTTCATTTCATGCATGCTTAGAGTATAGATCAGCTTGTTAGAGTTGTAAAGATCAAGATGAGTGTTATTTGTTTTGAGTATATTGCATGTGCTAACATTGGGGTATGAAAACACTTGCAAGGGCACCTCAAAAGAGCACTTAACCATACAAATTATGAGCAGAAAGTTACTTGACTGTTTGCTGTCCTAAAACAGCAGCAAATGACAGTTTTGAAGATTGAAACTTAGAGCCAAATTTCAGGTCAAGGACAGACCTGTTTTGGCAGCCTCATAGTACCTCAAATTTATACATGGTATTGGAGCCTTTGGTGACAAGGACTTGCTGATTTTTGGGAGCATACAGTTGGCAGTTTTGGGACAGCTTGTTAGCATATTTTTGGACAGCTTGTTGGCAGAATTAGTGGACAGCTTGTGGGCAGATTTGTTGGACAGCCTGTAGGACTGTTTTGGACTTGTGTTTTCAGTCTCTTTTCACACCTATTTGGATAGGAGTGAGGCTGTATTTGACAACCTCTTTTCACACGTGTTGTTAGGAGTGAGGTTGTAGTTTGATTGCCTCTTTTCACACCTGTGTTGACAGGAGTGAAGCAGTACTCTTGTGCAGTGTTAGCATCAGTGTGAGCTTTAGTGGACAGCCATGTCGGTGTCCCAGATGTGGGTAGAGGATAGGCTAGCCGGAGCTAGCAACTGGTCCCCTTGGAAGACCAGGATCATATTCGTCTTGGAGGATCTTGAACTATGGGATATAGTTCAAGCTCCCGTGGTGATTCCTCCTACACCTGCTCCATCACCATTGTTGGATGCAGATTTCAGGAAGAAAAACACCAAGGCGAAAAAGACTATTTGTGATGCGGTGAGAGACCACATCATACCCCATTTGAATGGGAAAGACTATGCCTTTGAGATATGGGCCTCATTGTGCAAGCTTTACCAGAGTCCCAACCAGAACTGGAAGATGGTTCTGTAGGACAAGCTCAGGGGCATTCAAATGCTTGATTCCAAGTCAGTCACGTCATACCTAGGCAGATTTACATAGATTCGAGATGAGTTGGCCGCAGTCGGGGAGATTGTGGATCCCGACTTCTTGGTGTTGACAGCTTTGAACAACTTTACCAAACCTTGGGGTTCATTTGTACGAGGCATTGTAGCTCGGGAGGTCATGCCTACCTGGGAGAGACTTTGGGACGACTTCGTACAAGAGGAGTTGAGATGCAACTCAGGATCTTCAGGGCAGTAGCGTATTTCAGAGGGTGATGAGGACCTTGCTCTGTGGACTAAGGGAAAGAAGAAGAGCGACAAAGGTGCTAGACAGGGTCCCAAGGGAGGGGGAAAACCACAACAGAGTGGCGGTGGGCAAGAGAGAGACATGAGCACAGTGAGATGCTTTGCTTGTGGAGAGATGGGTCACTATGCAGGACAATGTCCTAAGAAGAAGAAGAAGAAGCTGTAGGATGGTACTGTAGCGACAACAAAGGAGGAGGAGTTTGATGCTCAGTTTGCGAGAGAGTGTGCATTCGTCAGTATATACACCATCCAGCGACAGATGGGGAGACGGAGTTGAGGAGGACCTATTGACTCAGAGTGTTGATTCAGAGGGAGCTCAGACTCAGTTTTCGATGACACCATCTTCAGGGGTGACTGGTCCATCCGAGACAGCTTCAGTTTTAGAGTTGCCGAGATAGAGGGTTAGTGCAGGGGCTTCAGATTATCAGAGATTGACGAGGAGGAACAAGGCACCATAGAGGCTTGAGCCTCACTTGTCTATGGAGACGAGCAGATCAGGCTCAGGTTCCACTTCAGGTGGAAGTCACTTGGTGAGAGGCCAAGTCGAGGATCTTGGTGAGATGCCAAGATCCAAATACTCATGGTGAGATGCTAAGAGAGAGAGACTCTTGGTGAGATGCCAAGAGGGGAGACTCTTGGTGAGATGCCGAGAGATGTGACTCTTGGTGAGATGCCAAGAGTAGTGACCATTGGTGAGATGCCATGAGGTAGAAATCCTTGGTGGGATACCAAGGTTGAGATCTTTGGTGTGATGCCAAGATGTAGTTGATCTTGGATAGGTGGAGATGCACTTCTATCTATAGATCAAACAGGTTGAGTAGATCTGTGTCAGAGACCACTTGTGATTATCAGGGTACAACCATACTCATCGAGTATTTGCTAGCAGGAAACCATGTTCACTGCAGGGATGAGATTGGGGTTGAACGTCACTTTCCTCAGTAAGAGGGATTGTTGAGATTTGGGTACCTTGGAAAGTGGTTCCCTTGTGGTTGTGGGTCTCTAACCACAAGAGGGAAATATTTGACCCATTGTGCCTTATACTTTGTGTCTAATTTCACTTTGACATTTTCCTAAGTCAAAAGGGTGAAATTTGTATCTTGAGTGAAAAGTGACTATTAATTCACTTTGTGGGTGAATTGGGAGACATAAAGTGAACTATGGAAACTTAACCCAAAGTGGGTTTTGAGTTGATATTCTTTTTGAGAGATCTCAACCATTGATTAGGGATGGCTTGGGATGATCCTAACCATCCACTTTTTAGGTTCCCTTATGATTCCTTAAGAAGGGCGCACAGGGCATTTGGAGGCTCATTCACTTGTATGTTCACCAAGAGAGTTTGGAGAAGGGCAAGAAGATTGGAATGGAAACATTGAGAGAGGGAAACTTGGGCACCTCCATCCATGGAGGGCTCATGGAGGCTTAGGTCCTCATTATTTGTTGGTGTTGGTTATTGCTTGGAGGAGGGCGCACCACTAGCAGGTACTAGAAGGACTTGTGTCATCTCAGATCTGTTTGGCTTATGTTGGAGGAGACACACAACAAGTTGTTTGTGTGGAAGGGATTCTTCATTGGGTTAAGGAGGAAGGAGGGCGCATCACTTCAGTGGATAGAGCAACAAGGAAAGAGGGCGCACTCAACTTGAGTGCATTTCTCTTCTTGGAACTCCAAAGCATCTCGTGAGAAGTTGCTATTGTATTAGGTTCCATTGTATTAGCTTACTTGTTGTATTATCTACTTAAAATCATCATTATATATACTTTCATTTCAAACTGGTTTTCCCCAGGGGGGTTTTATCCAGGGTCATGTTGACCAAAAATACTTGTGTTCATTTCATTCATGCTTAGAGTATAGATCAGCTTGTTAGAGTTGTAAAGATCAAGAGGAGTGTTATTTGTTTTGAGTATATTGCATGTGTTAACATTGGGATATGAAAACACTTGCAAGGGCACCTCAAAAGAGCACTTAACCATAAAAATTATGAGCAGAAAGTTACTTGACTGTTTGCTGTCCTAAAACAACAGCAAAGGACAGTCTTGAAGATTGAGACTTAGAGCCAGCTTTCAGGTCAAGGACAGACTTGTTTTGGCAGCCTCATAGTTCCTTGAATTTCTACAGAAAACTCCTCACACAAGACCCCCATAGCCTCAGGACCATTGTAGCTCTAATACCGTGATCAAATAAACAAGAGAGAATTATTCAACAATACTTGGCATTGCAATCTCGTTACTAATTTAGAATCCTGAGCATGTAATTTATTTCTATGATTGAATTTTATTCTACCCGATTCAAAATTGATGCCCACATCTTATTGAATTCACCCTTATCAGCATTTATGAGTACTCATGTCTGAAGAAGGCAGCTCCTGCATGCTCAATCCTGAACTTTTCAGCGATATCCTGTACACTTGAACTAGAGTTCAAAGATTTGCAAGCTGCTCACTAATCTATTCAATTTTTAGTAATCCGGTATAATTTTTTATTTGGTGAGTTATGATTTTGAGTGATAGAAACATGTCAACTATTAAGAGGAGCAATTGAAAGACCAAAGAGGATGCATCTCCCATAGCTTTGGTACAATGGCAGGATGATAAATAAGATAAGATAAGATAATTTTATTAATGTCCACGAATGACCACAAAAGTAGGTCAATGGTGTTAGCTCCCAAAATGAACCCGTCCCTTTGGTAACATCTTGTGGTGGATAGCACGGCTATTGGTAGTTTTCTCAAATTATTTTTGAGTTTTTCTAGCTGCAAAACTTAGGTTTTGGTTTTTGTCTTAGAAATAAGATGACCCATAAAAGTCTTCTTTTCAAAATTTTCATAATTTGCTTTC
>SNQJ01S0004441.1:93593-115806 GCA_010110895.2 Picea sitchensis | reverse complement strand
CATAACACATCAGCAAAACCAAAACTACAGTTGGCTGTTATAAAACAGCAGAAAACAAACTTTATGACAGCAGAAAACTTAGTGTCTTAGCTTGGTCAAAGACAGACCAAGAAGACTGCTGATAGGACCTGGAATTTCTACATCGCCAACCTATTAAAGAGCTAGGGTCTGCTATCAAAGATAGCTTCTCTTGTACTCAACAAAGCAAACGTGACCACAAAATATCCTCTACCATTCAAATATTGGTCACAACTGTTGAATTTTAATGCTTAGCTCAAGCACATATAGTTTATTTCAATTTAGCATGAACTTGAACCATAAACAATGCAACAATACAATATACAATAGCTGCAGTAACCAAAATCACAAGAAGAATAACCATGCACAAAAACACAAGAAGTTATCCTGGGAAAACCCTTCTCAATCAAGGGAAAAACCCAACAATCCTTTGCTATAGAGTCAAGAGAAGATCCCCACACACCACAAACCCTAGAGCACACAAGAGGGTCCTCTATGACCAAGAAGGATGGCGCCTAAGAGAAGTGTGCACTTCAGCCCTACAAGTAGGCGTTGAGAGAATGAGACAATGAAGAGTGAGTTATCCAGAACGGGGATCAACTCTTATTTATACATGACCTAGCACATCAAATGGATGTGTCTATTGGCACAATAGGGCCGACTTTTATAACTCAATAATATAGTTAATCTTTACACAATATTAATTATCTTTACATGGTGGGGCCAACTTGTACCCTTTACTATACAAATTAGGGTTACACAATAATCTTACTCTTAGACAATATAGCAAGGGATCCACACATCCTCTAGTGCTTTGCCACTAGGGACACATCCACCTGTGCTTAGCCACAGGGACATCACTCTCAACAAATCAACCCAACTAAGTCCATAGGAGTACTATCTGGAGAGCCATCTCAAGTCGACTCAACTAAGTCCATAGGAGTTTGACAGGAGACCATCTCATGTCGTCTCAACTCAGTCCAGAGGAGCACGACAAGAGACCACACACGTCATCTCAACTCAGTTCGGAGGAGTATGACACACCCATCACATGGGCGTTCTCACAAATCGTCTCAACTCAGTCCAGAGGAGAACGACCTGGAGAATGTCTCATGAAGCTGCGATCATCAACAATAACCTTGTTGCAACTTCCAATTTGTCGCAATCCATCCTTGGATCGCTTTTTCAAAAGGCCATAAACCCATGAATTAACAGGTCTAGCCTCTATATCTTAGAATAAAGAGGTCCTCCTTAAGGATCAGGGGATTGAAATCAATTGTAGGCTTTGATTAATCTTGATCCAAGGGTGTCTTTGGTTGAGGCTTGTGAGATACCTTCCTTTTTGCCTCTTCTGACAAGTACTTCAATAGTTCATCCATGAAAGGAAAGTTAATCTCACCTGGTAAAGTCCCCTTGAAAGAATGAGGGGAAGGAGGAAGATCAGGACCCATAGTGCTCTCAATGCCTCTCTTTGCTTTGCTGCTTCGCTTAGCTCCTCTCTCTACTCTATCACTTCACTTAGCTCCTCTCTCCACTTTACTCCTTTGCCCAACTCCTCTCTCCGTTCCTTTTTCGTTGGTATATACATACATACATACATACATACATACATACTTCATTAATTTCATTAAAATGAAAATTTTACAATACAAGGAGCATGCTGTCATCAAGGGTTAGTAATATTGTACTTTGAATTGAAAACTAGAGACCTAAAGGACCTAAGAAGCCATAGGGGCACAAATCAAAATCCTTCCCTTTACAACTCATAGGACATTATGCAAAAGAGCAACATGGGCTTGGACGAGAGACCAAATGTGAACCATACAACTTCAGAGGCAACATGTAAGGGAGTAGCATATATCAAGCTAGAGAACCAAAAATCTATCTCCCACAAGTCGTTGAAAAGGCATGTGAAAAGCACACACCTCAAAGCACAACAACACAAGGATCAACAAAATCCTAGCACCAATGATAGGATGCCACTAAGCAATGAGTACATGAGGATAGGATCATTGGATAGTACTTCATCATGAGGTAGGGCCAAACAAGACCACACAATTATCACCACTAGGACGTTGTAGCCTACTAAATCAATCATAGACCAAGAGATCGATGTCAGAGTAAATTCCAAAGCCCAAAAAATGTTGTCAACACTACTGGATACACAACATAGAGGATCTGCAAGAAAAACCCTAGCTGCCATTCCCATCACCAAAAATCATAAATTAGTAATTCCCCAAAGCAAAGGGTTCCTGCAGAAATGTAGCTTTGCCACCAGGCATATTATAAATGGGCTTGGTGAACTGCAAAACATACCTAACCTGTGCTCGAAACTGACCATCAAGAATGGTGTCCTCCACCTCCTGAAATTCATGTCTATCAGATGCAAATTTAAACCTGCTATGAATCACTTGAGACCATACTTGCCAATGCCTCTAATTCGACATTTTACATGCTTTTTTTAATATATATGCATCAAAATATATTAAAATATTTATTATATAGAAAATGCTCCTGGAACACTCCGCTCACAAAAGCTTTTGAAAATTGGTGCTTTACGCTCCCACTTCCTGCTTTGTGCTCCCAACAATGTAGGTCTCCCTGGTGCTGCACCCATGAGAATCACAAGATATTTGAAGGCAAACGTACTGAATTTCCGTTTCTCCAAGAAGTTCATCACAGCCAAAGCATTTCAAACTCCTGCTGTCAAAATTGCATCCTCTGCTTGCTTGCAAGAGAAGGTCCTTCACTTTACAGTTGACTCTTGTTAGATTTTGGGTAAAATTGTAGAACAATAGTCTCTTTCAAAATTCAATACTCAAGCAACTAAATCAGTAACTCAAACAGAGATAGAACACCTAGCATGTAGATCTGTGAAGGACAGCAATACACAAATACAATAAACTTTGTTCTAATATGAAACCAAAGTCAGATCTAAAGTATTAGTACCAGATCTAAGATATACAAAAGATCTATATGTCAAACACAGATATCAGATCTAAAGATACTTATGTTATGGGCAGACTCTTTAGATCTGATATCTGTGTTTGACATATAGATCTTTTGTATATCTTAGATCTGGTACTAATACTTTAGATCTGACTTTAAAGATCTATATTTCAAACACAGATATCATATCTAAAGAGTTCCATTTTAAATATACCCTAGATCTATGAAGAGCAAAGAATAAATCAAATATAAACTCGACTATATACATTAAATTCAGATCTGTTTAAACTCAGAATGAAAAGTTTCAAATATAATGTACATCTATATAACTTAGCTCAAATCCATGCTCAAACAGTAAGAGCATATCTTATAGATCCATACAATGCTTAATCAATAAAACAATTCTATGGTAAACTCAGATCTCAATCTGAAGAAACAAGTAAGAAGCTTTACCTGGTACCTGCCTTACCTCTCAAGATAGCACAAAACCAATAGGTGTGTAGATCCCTTGTAGTTGTTATGCTCAGATAAAGGTTCAATTCATGGATCAACAAAGGATCTTATATGCCAAAGATAGAAGGAACTCAAGCCCAAACTCAAGGGTCACTGGAATAAAACAAAAAAGACCCAAACCTTCCCAGCCAAAACTTTACTCAAGAAACCCTCAGAACTATACACATTGTGGATCCAAGTTCTTGTTTCCATCAGTTGGACAAGTAGAAAGTTTCCCAAATAGTAACCTTCAACAATTCTCATTTGAGGGATGCAATGCCAGACTAGATAGTCACTCAACTCCGCTCACACAACAAGATCCAAATTCACAAAGCCAAGGATACACCTTTAAACAAAGAGATCCTGAGAGGGTTGTACTCTGGAGAGGATGCTCCCATGTTAATGAAACCCATGCTAATAGGACGCTGGCACCCCCAAAGAAACAATCCCACAAAGAGCAATACGCTAGAAGGGACGTTCTATAGCACAGAGACGGTGACATGACACCAAGCCTTAGGAATAACAGACTGGAAGTTGGGTCGCTACAACTTCAAGGGTCACTTACAAAGCAGAGAACAAAAAAGGGCCTTTCCAACACTGCAACAAACAAAGAAGTAATCGAGGGTCATAGGTTTAAGGAACCTCCACGCCATCACAAGTAGAATGAATGTAGAATAGGAGTAGAGGGGAATAGTGTATATTAGTAAAGGGTTAATTAAATTAATATTGCTCATGTTTAAATTTTAAATTCTAAGTAATACGTGGGATCATATTAAAATTAACTTGAACCCTTAATAAGAGACAATAAAACCCCAAGCCAACTAAACAAGGGTATGAGGGGATTTGTAAGGTGGCATTACTCATTCCTCTTAAACTTTCACATGGTGAACCTATTTGCATATGGGACTTATCCCTCTGGTTATGTCCTTCCATAGGTCACCATTTGATTTAGAACCGGTGAACCTGCAGATCCTTTTCCTCGGTGGTCTTATACACCCAAGTGTCGAGACTGAGGATCAACCTATTCTGTGGGGATAAGTACTGGACCCGGGCCCAGGGGTTCAGACATATTCTTAGGCGGTCTTGGTCCCACCAGAAACCCAAATGCCCTGTGATGGCACCTGACCATGTCCAAATCAGACATATCTAGGGTTTGCAACATCTGGTTCCTGCACTGCTTGTCCCAATGCCCCAGATGGGTACCCCCTGGACCATGTCTGTGGGCCCTGTATATGTCTAGGGTTTTATCATTTGGTCCTGTGACTAAGAACCCATGCCCCTGCATGGGTACCTGACCTGGGCCCGGCCCCAGGACATATCTATGGTATTCAAATGCTTGGTCCCAGACCAAGAAACCCATGCCCCAGGCATGGGTACCCTGGACCCAGTCCAGGGGCCCTAGACATATCTAGGGTCTTCAAAAGTGCTTGGTCCCAGACCAAGGAACCCATGCCCCATGCATGGGTACCCTGGACCCTGTCCAGGGGCCCTAGACATATCTAGGGACTT
The DNA here is from genome assembly GCA_010110895.2 of Picea sitchensis. Classification (NCBI taxonomy): domain Eukaryota; kingdom Viridiplantae; phylum Streptophyta; class Pinopsida; order Pinales; family Pinaceae; genus Picea; species Picea sitchensis. The sequence goes on along the minus strand of SNQJ01S0004441.1, from coordinate 110,838 downwards.
GGCCATCCTCCAAGAGAATGGCTCTCGCTGCTGCATATAAATTTAAGACCTTCGCTTGCTTGCAAGAGAAGGTCCTTCACTTTACAGTTGACTCTACCCACAATTTGTCTGCATCTAGCAAGATCCAAAAGATACTGGGTTCATGCCTTCTCTTTAAAGATGTCCCTGCAGTCTCATTCTTCATGAGAACGGATCAGAAATAGCATAGCAAGGTCAAGGCCCTCATTGAAGGGTTAAGAGAGTCTGGTGTTAAATCTATGTGAAATTCATATGATTTCCCCTCCTTATCCCAGTTACTGATTTGTACTTGGGATGTTGTTGGTAATGGATATGGTCAGTTCCACATTCAAATACCCATCTGCATTTAAAGCAGTTACTCATTGTAAACCTGGCCTGGGCAAAAAGTCATTGAGTCAAGTTCAATCATGATTTCTGACTGTAATGCATTAATGATGGATTCCATTGTGGTTTTATTGCTATACACATAATCTAATATTTATAACAAGAGATTTTTAATGGCATGTTTGGATATATGAGTACTTCACAATCTTAGAAATACTAATCTGAATTGCAACTAATTTTATCTCTAAAATGTTCAAGTAAGCTTAGAATTATCTTGTGCAACCCACTTCCATCTCTTTATTCAGAATGCTAGATTGTTGAAACTTGAGCCCATATAGAGAATACCACGTCTCATTCTTATCTGATTAGTGTGACAAGTTTCGTGGAAACTTGTCACACAGAGAATCTAGCTAGTAGAAAAATCACATAAAGCTTGCGAGAGAGAAAAGATAAAGAGAGACAAGCTTGAGAGAAATAATGAAAAGAATTGTATTCACTAATGAGAGAATAGTAAAAATACACATGATATGCTCTACATGAGCAAACTAATGCACCATAGTAGTGATCTAGAGAGATGTGAGCACTCATTGACAGACTCTGGAGTGAACTGCTTGTTGAATTTTGGGTACCTTGGAAAGTGGTCCTCTTGTGGTTGTCTCTCTAACCACAAGAGGGAATTGATTTGATCCTTGTACTTTACCTTTATGTTCTAATTTCACTTTGACTTAGGAGATTTAAGTCAAAAGTGAAATTTTGTCTCTTAAGGCAAAAGTGACTATTAATTCACTTTGTGGGTGAAATAGAGGACATGAGGCAAACTTAGGAAACTTAACCAAAAGTGGGTTTCTAAGTGAGATACTTGTGAGAAGATCTCACCCATTGATTAGAGATGGCAAGAGATGATATTGGCCATCAATCTCTAGGTTTGGCTAAGGATGACTAAAGAAGGGTGCAAGGGGTAAGCAAGGCAATCATTCTTGTTTTGTTCACTTGAAGAGTTTGGAGAGGAGCAAAGGGATGAGAATGGAAGCATTAGGTGAGGCTAGCTTGGGCGCCTTCATTCATGGAGGGCGCAAGGAGGTTTAGGGCTTCATTTATTTGTGGTTTGTGTTCATGCTTGGTGGAGGGTGCACTTGAGGAGGAGGGCGCAAGCTTAGTAGGCACATGTTGGAGTGAGGCTTTTGCAGATCTGATTGGCAAGGGTTTGAGGCAGTATACAAGAGGCAGTTTGTGTGCAAGGGTTTCTCAATCATCCAAAGGAAAGATCAAGGGCGTATTTGTGGTCTAGCTTGGTCAAGGAAGGAAGGGCACATTTTTCGAGGAACCTTCTTGCATAGCTTGAGAGGAGCTTGCAAAGTGTATAGGTTCCATTGTATTTACTTCCTTGTTGTATTCCATGCTTAAGACACTCCATATATATACATATACGCTAAACTAGTATCCCCGGGGAGGTTTTGTCCAGGGTCATGTTGACCAAAAATTACACTTGTTCATTTTTCATGTATGCTTAGTTGTATATCAGCAGTAGGAGCTTGTAAAGATCCTGGAGGAGTGTTATTTATTTTATGGTATTTGCATGTGCTAACATCAGTTCTAAAACCACTTGCAAGGGCACCATAAAAGAGCACTTAAGCATCAGTTTGAAGGGAGTTTTCTTGGCAGAAATTTCAGACCTGTTTGCTGTCCTAAAACAACAGCAAGGACAGCTTTAATAAAGTAAACTTAGAGCCCAACAAGAGGTCACAAGATAGGCCTGTTGTGCAGCCTTCTAGTTTCTCAAAAATCTACACTGCCACCTAGTCCTAGTTAACTAGCCATGCAGTCATCAATTAACTAGCTAATCACAAGTGGAGTGAGGAGAGAATCTAGCATGCACATGTGTGGCGCCTTCCTGGTGATGATCCCAAGGTAAGTGCGCCTCACGGTGATGATACCGAGGTATGCATGCAACATTTGGTGATAAGACCGAGGCTGCCATTCAAGACTCCACTCCACTAGTCTAACTGAGGTGTAACTGACTCAAGACTGAAGAGGATGTGGCACCCTCATCTAGGGGAGAATATCTTTGACCAGGGGCGCCCTCAACATTGACTAGTCAACCTAGGAAAAAAAATACTAGGTGAGTGTGTAATATCTCCAACAATTAGTAATGAGCTTTTTCCTTTTGATATGCTTTAACAACTATGAAAGCAAATTCCCAAAAACCTGATTTTAAGATTAAAGGATTCTCTCTCCAAGCCCCTCGATGCCAAACTATAAGAAGCCAGAATTGAAGATCCAACTTGTGCACGATATAGTCATTTTCATTTTCTAACGCTAATGCTAAATGAAGTATCTCTTGGAAATTTTTAGAATGGTTCTTCCTATATCAGATTTGTAGTATTATTTTTATTGTCTAGTAGCAAGTACAAATGTATGAGGTGAGAAGCTCAAATGTAGATATATGAAAAGAACATTGGTCATTAAAATATAAAATTCAGAAAGATGAGAATAAAGAACATTGGTCATTGCTATATAAAGTTTGGAAAGATGAGAATAAAGAACATTGGGCACTACAATATAAAGATTTGGAAAGATGGGAATATTGCCAGAGGTGCTCAAAATGAAAGAATGATGAAATCAATTACGGAAAACATGTTGGACAAATAATGGTTTGCATAGATGCATTGGTTTGAATTTGGATTTTAAACATTGTAAAATAAAAGAAGAGAATGTAAAAGTATAAGAAAAGAAAACATCCATTCAAATCCCCGAAAAGACAAAGCGACAAGTGGATAGAAAATTAAGAATGGTTCAAGAAGGAAATGAAAACAACGAAATACATACCTTCAAAATGAGAATGTGGAGGATGTGGCACACAGTTTTAGCCACAACAACAAAAAATAGGTAGAACGTTGTAATGTTGTAGAAACCCCCTGGTCTTGTTGTTTTGCTCTTCTTTTCGTTTAGCAACGACCCCTTGGGAGGAAAAGAAAATAACAAGCTCACTTTTCTCAAATCGGATTTCAGTTTCACTCCTTTTAATATTGACTCCATTGCTTCATCTTCCTTATTCTCTAACTAATTAAATGACTCGGTGCGCACATGCTCAAGGATAATCACTGAATAAGGGCAAGATAAACAAATAAAAGTAAAGAGTTTTGAATTATTGAAACTTGTGAACAACTATGTGACCGAAGCTTGCTTTTTTTTGATTGTAGATGATCCTTTGTTAACGAAGTGGGTCTACCCTTGACTAAGATGCTACAATCAAGGAGCATATATTCTTTCAAATTCACTTAGGGTTTGCACTTGGTCTTGTTTGTTTGATGTACATTCCCAAGGACAATCTACCTAGACTCTGTAGATGTTTGAACTTGGGGTTTCTGTGAAGAAAGCTCACTTGATTTACCACTGTACCATAACCTACTTGACATGGCTGCTTAATATTATTGAAGTGAGACGTCCAAAGGATCTTCCACTCAGGCTTAAAATTTTTCAACTATCAAACCAGAGGAAAAACATTAATGAAAAACCAGGATAATGTGAAGCTCTAACTAACTTACTAGTCAAGGAAAATAAAATCTAAAACGTATCAAAGAAACCTTGACATAATGACTACTAAAATATAAAATTATTGCCATGTAGCTTGAATTATTGTCCCTTTTTTGAACAAAATATAAATATATTTATCCTCACAAACCATTTGAATGGTTGCTTTTCTTTTGAATATTAATATATCTATGTGTTTGAACTTTTTGATGACCTGGTAAAAGTGTTTGACTCGCATTAACTTCTCAAATTTGATATCACATTAACTTGGTCAAATAAATTGACAAACTTCTCAAGGCCTTAAAAAAAAAACAACATCAATGGACAAAACTTCATCCATTCTTCTCAATCCCCCTTTTCTTCCAATCCAAATTTCACACCTACAAAAATGATACTGAGAACTGCCCTACATTTGTACTGGTCCCACTATCCTATCACTGCCATTTTTGTGTCGAGCCCTATGTTGTTGGAGCGGGAGTGGGAGTAGGAGCGTTGGGAGCTCCACTTCCCAAACAACCTCAGTAACAGAGCGTCATGGGAGTGTTTTTTATATGTTCCACCATTTGCCTCTACCTTGATCCTCTAGGGACATCCGTCAACACCCCCAATTTTGATGAAATTGCCTAATACAAACCTTAAAATATGGTAGAAAAGGCTTAACATGCCTAATCAATGATTTTGGTTTGATTGAAGGGTACATTTTGTTAGATTTTGAAGTGCACCTCAGGTCTGGTCTAGGTTCTCAATAGTATACACAAAAATTACACAATTTGAACTGTGAACATAAACACACTGAGATGCCTAACAACTTAGCATAACGGAAAGTAAAACCAACAATTGAGTCATACACAAGTACACGTGAATTCCCAAATCACTTGTTCTTTATTCAAGTCAACCTCGGAACAATGGGCTCCTGTACCAGGAAAATGGGCCTTTTCTTATGTGAAACCACTAAAGCCCAGCTCTAGCAAACTAATAATCCATAATTCTTTTACACCTAGAAAATTATTAACACCATAAAATTCTGAAATTGCAATTTAACAGTTACAGCTAGGTTTCTTCACAAAAATAAAATCGCACAACAGAAATAAACTGAGGAACAATGAAGAAGATAAAAACAATCAGATCACTTGAGAGACACTAAATTTTTTGGGTAAAATAACCCCTGGAAAAATCCAATGTGGGAAAACCAATTTTTCAGTTTGTGGATTTTTATTATGCAGCAGAAAATATAGAGATCTCCTATAGAGCAAATCGATTTGTGCCAATAGCTGAGAGAAACCCTAGCAAAACTCTTCTCAACACCTCTACGACCCTCTCTCAAACCAACGAACCAACAAAAACGACTTAGAGGAACCCAACCGTGAACCTCTACGCAGTGCGTACGACCCTCTGTGTCTTCCCTACCTCACCCTGTACGACTCCCTCTCAGATCTGAAGTTCGGCCTCTGCAAATGGCTGAGAATGAAAGTCGATCCACCTGTAAAATCTCTCCTCCATCTTCTCTGCAACTCTCCTCCAACAAAACCTCAAACGAATCTCCTCCTCAAGCAAAAATTCGCCCTCTCTCAAATGCACAATGGGCCCAACCACCAAGTTGATTTCCTTCTTCTCCATGAGCAAGCAAAAACCCTATCTCCAAAGAGATCAAGGGCTAGGATTAACCCTCACTCTCTTATGAAGATCAATGGTCAAGATTAAAAGATCATCACTTAAATTATTTTTCACTTTAACCTTAGAAAAGGTGCTCATAAAGTCAACAAAATTATATAACACATCTAATGTACTTTTTCTTAAGTAAAACTTTAGGAAGGAGATTTGACCCATCAACTTGGCTAGTTTCATTGTCCCCCACCATTCTAGGACGCCACCACATGGAAGAAGACCTTCTGAGTTACACTTCTCAACACTACCTCTTAACGAGGAAGAGATTCTGAACCAACCCCATCTTGTCTCTGAATTTCGCGAACTTCTGTCTGCAAAATGCCTTGGTGAATATATCTGCCATTTGATCATTTGTCTGTATGTATTGAAGCTTCACGGATCCCTTCTGCACATAGTCTTGTATGAAGTGATAGCGGATGTCTATATGCTTGTTACGATCATGAAACACGAGATTCTCAGAGAGCCTGATGCAACTCTGATTATCGCAATGTATCACAGTAGCCTCTAACTCCTTACCGAACAGTCCCAAGAGAAACTTCCTCAACCACAGTGCTGCACATGCTGCTAAACTAGCTACCATGTACTCTGCCTCAACAGAGCTCAATGCCACTGATCTTTGCTTCCTGCTGAACCAGGATATAATCCCTGATCCTATGTTGAAGCAACACCCCGAAGTGCTCTTTCTGTTCTCTACACATCCTGCCCAATCAACATCTGTAAATCCAACCAATCTCACTCCACCATTGCGCTCATACAACAATCCGTACTCCATTGTACCTCTCAAGTAGCGAACCACATGCTTCGCAGTTATCCAATGTATTCTCCGAGGGTCCACCATGAACTGACTCAAAGACTTAACTACAAAGCTAATATCGTGTCTAGTGTTGACTAGATACATGAGCAATCCAATAAGCTGACGATAGATGGTGGGGTCTATTGTCTCAAACCTAGATGTATCTATCTTCCTCCAGTTCGTCACTAGAGGCGTGGACATAGGCCTACAATCTGTCATCCTGAACCTTTGCAAGATCTCTACTGTATACTTCCCCTGTCCTAAGAAGAAGCGCCCATTTGTCTGCCAAACCTCCAGACCAAGGAAGTAATGCATCAAACAAAGGTCTTTCATCTCAAACTCTGCTGCAAGGTTAGCTTTGCAGTCTGCAATTAACTGCTCATCTCCAGTAAGAAAGAGATCATCAACATAAAGCACCAGTATGAGAGGCACCTCACCTGCTAGAAAATAGAGTTCGGATCAACATCACTCCGCGGAATCCGGTCTCTCTCAAGTAGCTATCAATCCTCGAGTACCACGCACGAGGTGCCTGCTTGAGCCCATACACGGCTCGTCTCAACCTACAAACATGCATGTCCCTATCTTCAACCTCAAAACCCTCAAGTTGCTCAATATAGATTTCTTCCACAATAACTCCGTTGAGGAAGGCAGTCTTCATGTCCATCTAATGAATGCGCTAGCCCATCTCTGCTGCTAATGAAATAACTGCTCGGATGGAGGAATATCTAGCCATTGGGGCGAAAGTCTCCTCGTAATCGACTCCCTCTTTCCGTGCAAACCACTTGGTTGCGAAGCACGCCTTGTACTTTTCCACGCTTCCATTTGCCGCATGCTTGACTTTGTATATCCATCTAGAACCAACCACATGTTTTCCCTTTGGCCTGGGCACCACCTCCCATACATTGTTCTTCATGATGGAGGCATACTCCTCCATCATGGTCTCCTGCCACACTCCATGTTGTGCAACCTGCTCATAAGTGGAAGGCTCCACATCCATAAGCTTTGTCATGAGTGCCATATACCCAAATCTCTGCGGTGGTCTACTCTCTCTGAAAGATCTCTCTGGAGGCGCTATCTGTCTAGAATCACTGATTGTGGACCTGTACCACTTAGGCCGTGGCCTATTGTCAATCTCTTGTGGAACAACCTCACGCTGCTCGTCCTCCTCATCAGTGTCCTGACTGTCCTGTCCATTAGTTTCCCTTCCAACACTTGTACCTATACCTGTACCCTGTGTCTATGCCTGTGACTCTGTACTTTGTACCTGTGCCTCCTCACTTTTCTTCCCCGAGTCCTGTCCTTGCTGGTCCTCTATTTGCGCTGACATATCTCTAGATCTTCTCAAGGCCCTCTCCTCCTCAAACTGCACGTCTTTGCACACCACTATCCTCCTGTGCTCTGGCACAAAGATGTGGTAGGCCTTAGAAGTCTCATTGTAGCCAACCAATATCCCCTTATCTGTTGTGGGGTCCAGCTTTGTCCTCTTATCTAAAGGGACATGACAGTAACAAATACTCCCAAAGATGCGAAGATGATTCACATTTGGCCTGGTACCCGTGTATACCTCCTCGAGTGTCAATTTCCCCAAATTGGTGCAGGGACACCTGTTCTGAATGTAAACAACAGTTTGACAAGCCTCATCCCATAAGAACATAGGTAATCCTTGATAATGTATCATCGCACGAGCTACACCCACTATGGTCCTGTTCTTGCGCTCTGCCACTCCATTCTGCTGCGGGTTATAAGGAATCGTGAGCTCCTTCTTGATACCCTCTGCAACACACTCCACAAACTCATTAGAGGTGTACTCACCCCCATTATTCAATCTAAGTACCTCATTCTTGGTCTTAAGGGAACATATCCCGGTCTTCCTGGAGTAGTCATCAATAAATATCACATAGTAGCCGAAGCCACTAACTAACTGCACACTCAGAGGACCACAAACGTTTGAATGGATTAGATCCAAGATCCCCTTGGACCTATGCTCACTAGATGGAAATGCTCTGCGGACGTATTTGCTCAAAGTGCAATCCTTACAGGGGTCATGCCTTTTTGCTGCAACCTTAGGCACTCCTGTAACTGCCTGTCTCAAATGACTCAACGCACCAAAATGCAAATGTGCCATCCGTCTGTGCCATAACTCACTCAAATTTGTGTTGCTACTGACTAATGCTTTCGCTGGCTCAAAATGCAATCCATATACCTTCTCACTACGAACCCCAATTACCTTATCCATCTTGGTTGTAGATCCCTTTGGTCTAATGTACACCTTTCCTCCACGGAAGGTCACCTCAAACCCTTTCTAGGGTCGAAATTGAAATGAGGTTCTTGGTAAGACCAGGAACATACAATACGTCAGCAACGCGGAGTGGTTTACCTGACTCCCTCTGAAATGACACCGTGCCTATGCCTTGCGCCTTATAGCGCGCATCATCTCCCAACTCAATATGAAGATTCATGCCTCCCTGCTGCAAGCTACTGAAGAACTCCTTGCGCCCAATCATATGACAAAAAGCGCCACTATCCACATACCAAACCCCTGTGAAAACTGATCTCAACATACATGCAATATGGCAGAAATCCTCCTCAAATCTTTTGCAAAAATCCTCTACTAGAGGCTGCCATCTGTGGCTTACTCTTTTTCTTTTCCGGACACTGTGAGGCAAAGTGTCCAAACTTGTGACACTGGAAAAACTTGAAAAGCCATTCAGGGCTATAAGTACTAACTCAGAATCCTCTGTCTTTGAGCTAACTGCTGCAAGCTCATCCCTGATCTGTGTAAGACGAGTGAGGTAGGGAACCACACCTTCGCCCTTTGCCATCTTGGTACCTTGCATTCTTTCTCAAAGCACCATAATCCTGTTTTCATTCTTACTCTGATAGAGGCCACCCAAGGCAGTCCACATGTCTTTAGCAGATGTTTCCCCCGAAAGGTGTGGGATTAGGTGATCCTTTACCCCATCGAGGATTAGGCTCATAGCCTTCGCTTCACCCTTCTTCTAGGCTCCCAATAAAGATGCATCTGTAGGAGATGCTGCTTTATCATCAACATGTTCAAGGACATCATTGACATCCAAGATTCTGGTAACCCTCTATTTCCAGGTGGGAAAGTTCCGAGCGCCTTGAAGTCTATCCTCCACTCTTAATGTCATGGCCATTGTTAAAAGTGTGTATGTCCAAACCCTAGCGCTGTCTTACAAACTGATTCTGCACAAGATCTGAAAACAATCTCCTTAACCCAATACATTGATGCTGTTACTTCAACAAGACGGCTCTGGTACCATGTGAAACCACTAAAACCCATCTCTAGCGAACTAATAATCCACAATTCTTTTACACCCAGAAAATTATTAACACCATAAAATTCTGAAATTGCAATTTAACAGTGACAGCTAGGTTTCTTCACAAAAATAAAATTGCACAGCAAAAATAAACTGAGGAACAATGAAGAAGATAACAACAATCATATCACATGAGAGACACCAAAATTTTTGGGTAAAATAACCCCTGGAAAAACCCAATGTGGGAAAACCAGTTCTCCAGTTCGTGGATTTTTATTATGCAGCAGAAAATATAGAGATCTCTTACAGAGCAAATCGATTTGTGCCAATAGTTGAGAGAAACCCCAGCAAAACTTTTCTCAACACCTGTACGACCCTCTCTCAAACCAGCGAACCAACAAAAACGACTCAGAGGAACCCAGCCGTGAGCCTCTGCTCAGTGCATACGACCCTCTGCATCTTCCCTGCGTCACCCTGTACGGCTCCCTCTGAAGTTCGGCCTTTGCAAATGGCTGAGAATGCAAGTCGATCCACCTGTAAAATCTCTCCTCCGTCTTCTCTGCAACTCTCCTCTAGCAAACCCTCCAACGAATCTCCTCCTCAAGCAGAAATTTGCCCTCTCTCAAATGCACAATGCGCCCAGCCACCAAGTTGATTTCCTTTTTCTCCATGAGCAAGCAAAAACCCTATCTCCAAAGATATCAAGGGCTAGGATTAACCCTCACTCTCTTATGAAGATCAATGGTCAAGATTAAAAGACCATCACTTAAATTTTTTGTCACTTCAACCTTAGAAAAGGTGCTCATAAAGTCAACAAAAGAATATAACACATCTAATGTACTTTTTCCTAAGTAAAACTTTAGGAAGGAGATTTAACCCATCAACTTGGCTAGTTTCATTGTCCCCCACCATGCTAGGACGCCACCACATGGAAGAAGACCTTCTGAGTTACACTTCTCAACATCTTATACAATAGAAAATGCCAAAAAATCTTACAAAATCACTGCAGAAACCCTCCTTGGTTTGTGTGTCCAATGCTGCTCACCTAGGCTGACTGTAACAGCCCTCAGAAGGTGCCCTTCCTCTGCAGCTAGACTGGCTGTAGCAATCCTCAACAGCTGTCCAAAAGTCTGTCCTGAAACCCTGCTGAATCAGCCCTCAAGGACTATCCAAAACAGCCCTGAAACTCTGCTGATTCAACCCTTTAGAACTGCCCCAAACTGCTGTCATTTGGCTGACTGTGACAGCCCTCTTTCCCTGCCTAGAACCCTGGCAGCTGCTCTCTGAAACTGCCGCCCAGAAGTGTCTTTCCTGCAGGCCGAGGCTCCTAGACACCTGCGGCACCCCTCTTCTAGCTGGCCGAGACTCCAAAGCACCAGCTGCAGCCCTAAACTAGCAGGCTGAGCCTCCAAAACTCAGCCGCTGCCCTTTTCCTAGCAGGCTGAGGCTCCAGATCAGACCCAGCACTCTGCTGCTGCCTTTTTCCACTAGGTCCGAGCTTCCTCTCACTGCAGACCGAGCCTCCTCTTCCTCACGGACTGAGGCTCCTCTTGCTGGCTGCCTCCAAAACTCAGCGGCTAGGCTGTCCTCTTCAATGTGGTTGGGTCTATGCCCTACTCGGCCCTCCTCTCCAAGCTACCTGCCCAAAACAATCTCAAAACTGTAGAACCGAGGCCTATTCGGCCCCTCTCCAAAGCTGGCTGAGGTCACCACAACCTTCTCTTCAAGAGTGAATCTCACATTCACCTTCTCACACAATCTCCCCCTATATGACTCAAAAGGGTGTGCAAGAAGCCCCTAAACCACACTCAACATTAAATTAGACTTGTCAATCACACATGTGGGTGTGAACTTTGAAGCCCCAACACAAGCCCACAATGCCCCACACATGTGAGAATACTCCTGAAGCTACCAAAACATCAACACATTTTTGCTAAGGCCATGACACAGGAGTTCAACAATCAACACCACCAAGATTGGGGTACATAAAAGGCTTGGTGCTCTTGATTAAATGCTAATCACATACCCTCATACGTGATAGAATCAATTGAAAATGCTGCAATCCCATCAATCCTGAAATCCTGAAAACTGTTAAGTCTGCTGAATTTTAAATGGGATATGAAATTCTACTTTCTCCATATGAAGTCTGACGAGGTTGGAACCACTCTCAAACATCCTGAAACAATTAATGGTAATGTAAAAGTTGACATTTCCTTTAACTTTCCTTTTTATCCTTTTACTTAAATTTAAGTAAAAGGATAAAAAGGAAAGTTAAAGGAAATGTCAACTTTTACATTACCATTAATTGCCGGCATTTTTGGTCAAACCTACTCAAAAATCACAGTCATGGTTCAATGTGTCTAGGGAGCGCCCAAGGAGTGCGCTCCCTGCTCCAGGAGCATCCCAGGGAGTGCCACGCTCCTGACAGCGGCAGGGAGCATCCCAGGGAGTGCCACGCTCCCGACAGCGGCAGGGAGCATCCCAGGGAGCCTTGGAGCGTGCTCCTGAATTTTGGGAGCACACTCCCAGTGGCGCTCCAGCTCAGAGCGTGGTTCCAGTGGGGGAGAGGCCCCTGGGAGGGCACACCCGGAAACACTGGCCAAGTCAAAGTCCAAACATCTTCCACAATGCCATCATCACCAACACAAAGCCTACAGATGCACTTCCCTCTGAAAAATAAGAAATCGCAGGAGACCCCTCTGCTAACCCTATGGCAGGGGCCATTGCTCTCCCTGTGGACATGCTCTTCATTCCTTCGTGGGTTGAGAGGGATAAAATTAAGAGGTGGAAATGATATTGCAGGGTTGATCATAGTAGTGGGTCCTTACTCAGGGGATGCCAAGATACAGCACAGGTGGGGTTTGTGAAGACCAACAACTGCAGGGCCAAGATTTCCCCAAAGATGGCTCTCCTGAGATGGCCACAATGGGCTGCTCCAGTGTTGGCATGTCTTCTCATCATACATTGGTCAGGAAGAAATACCAACCCTGTGACTTCCAAGAGACCAAGTTAGGGTTTTTACTCACTGTGTTACTGGATCCACCTTGCTGGCATGCTGGAAAGTTGTATCCCTGGATCTGGATCTGGAAGGATCTGCCTTGAGATGATTCTGGTTTTGGATCTGTCCAAGATCCATAGGTGGAAACCCATCCTGCAGAACTGGAAACTCCCAGTGAATGGATCCCCAAAAAAACATTTTTTTTAAGAAAAGGTCAATGCCTCAAAATTTGTATCGGATTCTGTTTACATGTTTGTTTATATCATATTTTCTCTCCCAACACGATAAATAAGTAGATTTATGTTCACTTGTTTGCATGATAACATTCTAATGCTAGAAATAGATTAGTATTCTTCCCTAGCAGTTTGTTCACTCTCTTCAATTTTTTTGTCAACAAGGCATGCTCACAGGACAAGCAATCCTGTTTATGGACTGAACACACACTCGTGCATTTGCAGGTTGGGTGGGAACTAGTTCTCTAACATTTGTTTGAATTGACAGTAATCCCACAATACCATTCTGTAACTGGCATACAAAGCACTCATCTACAACATTTTTCCTGACATGACTTTCCCATGCATTTCAAAATTTCATTATATAGAATGCGTATATTATATATCTCTGCTTTTTTCTACCAGCTTGCTTCTATTTTTTTCCTTCATTTCTAAGAAATTTAAGTTATTGGCAGTAAGTCTTCAGCTCCAATTGTATGCATACTCGATGACCTTCCTTTCCCTTTCAAGTGGTAGAAAACCTTTTTTGCTGGCAGTAAGTCTTCAGCTCCAATTGTATGCATACTCGATGACCTTCCTTTCCCTTTCAAGTGGTAGAAAACCTTTTTTGCCAGGAGGTATGTTCATCAACATGCTCTTTGTTTACCGTTTCTAATTTCATTTATGTTCCATTATCTATTAGGTTAGTACAGGCTGAAGAGCTTGGTAATCTATGTTTATTATTTAAGTAAGAAGGAGAAGATTCTTCTGTTGTTGAAGCCTTACCGAATACTACTGGTGCAAAGATTACTGGTTGGCCTTCTTATCGAAATACCATATGCTCATGGTTGTGTTGATGTTTTTCCAACAAAGATTCATGAGTTTTTAAAATGTTTTGTGCATGTAATGAAACTTCAAGCAGGGTCTGTGCATCACAGTATTTATGATTTCTTACTTGCATGCATTCTGTTACAAACAATATCATATTTCTGATCTCTTTTCTGGTTTCTGAGTATTGTTCGTCTTAGTTATTGATGTTAAAATGATGGGAACTCTGTGATTTGTGAATGGTTTTGATTCTTAAATCTAATTTTTTTAAAGAATTATTAAAAATATATATATCTTTTTTATACCTGCTGTATCTGGATCCTGTCTTTTCAAACATTATGTGCATTTCTTGTTTTAATTTCTGTTGTGAGAACTCATTAGTTTGGATTTATTTTCTAGTAATTTATACTGCACTACTGCTTATATGAACATGTGTTCCATTTTATTTGCAAAAACTTGCACCAATATGTTGTCTCTGACTAACGCATAGTCAGAACTTTGATACCATATATGGAAAATAAACAGTTCTGAACACATACAATAGGTAAATTGCACATTTTCAAAAATATAATCATTATAGTAATTTCATCAATAATTTTAAAATTCAACACAAGAAAAGCATGTTTACAACACAATTTTAATGCTTAGCATCCCAAAACCATATGGGATAAATGTTGAGCATACGAAATCCTCTGCTTCGGCCTTAGTTTGAAGTTGTGTTACAAAACTCGGCTCGGTGAAAAACTGAGACATGGGAAAAACTCGGCTGATCTGCAAGTACTTGTCAAACTCGCAGCTGGTGAGTCTGACTCGCTTGCTGGAAGCTTCTCTAGCTGTTGGATTAACTTAGCTCACTTTTTGGGCCAAGTTGGGTTCCACTGGCAAGTCTGGGTTAAACCTGGTGAGTTTTGTAACACTGGTTGATTGACTTGGCCTTTTTTTATACTAAAGTAGTCGGCTTATTCATGAATAGATTAATTGAGACACTATTTTATATCAATGATTTTTTTGGAAGAGATGATACTTATATTCCTAGAAGGGATGCATTTGTCATCCTCATTAAAATGTACATACAAGGACAGCATGACATTAGAATAGCTTTACTCTACCTACCAATACAATTCATAATTAGGACAAGTCATAGTCACAACTTTCATAAGATATGTCCCATATAATGGGACCTCAAATACGAAAAATGATTACAACATTTTGAGTAATAAAAATTTAGAATCATTTCATCAACATTTTAAGATTCCTCACGAGGAATGCATGTTTTTCAAATGATTAGCATCCCTGAAACCATCCCCAAAACCATATATAGCATAAATGGTGAGCAATGGGCATAAAAGATAAACTTTTGTAGCCCTAGTTTGAAGTCTGGTATTGTCGAGAAAACTGTTGACTAGCTTTGGCTTTTCTGGTAAAAAAAGAAAACAATTATCAGCAAGCAAAATAACTGAATTTTGTTACTGTGGGGCAAGTGCATGAGATCTAGGTTCTATATCTAGACTTTTGCACATCATTCTCTTAATAGATTTTGCTAAGTTTGAAGTTGATTTTTACTTTTTGTATTTTTACTAGTATACTCTCCAGTAAAGTACTTTCTAGAAAAAGGATTTTACTAGTGTACCCTCTAGCCATTTCTATATTTGATGGAGTTTCTATTCATGGTCTGCTAGGATCATTTCCACTGCTTCTTTCTGAGGATTTTTCTATGGATGATTCTCAACATATTATAGTGGATCTTTTTCTATCACAGTTTGATGTGCCCTCTTACTGGTGTACCTACTACGAAAACATCTTCCACATTGTTGTTAGACTTGATGGATTTTCCTTACAGTTCACATATGGCCATGCATTTTGCCTATTGGGCCTTGTTCTAGGATGTGATCTCATTATTCATGCTACCTTATTTGGGGACATTGTTTATGTTCTAGGAGTTGGTGGTTTTCCAGTGGATGCTTTGTTTTATTATGATGCTAGGTCCGCCTTTCAATTATTGGAGTTAGTTCTAGTGACATTTTCTGCCCTATGGCTACTTATTCTCGTGGGGGAGGGAAGTACTCTCACCTTGTTTGATGCAGTCTCAATTCACTAGTCACACGATCTGCCCCACTATTTTATATAGATGATTATACAAATGATTCTTAGTATATTTCATTGGATCTCTTTCTTCCACACTATGATGGTGATCCTTTTTGGATGTACCACATTCGGGAGCTTCGTGATTAGATATAGCTTCTGCCACTCTTTGCACCCTCAACTGATCAACATCCTTTAATGGATCCTTCTTTTATACCTCTGCTAGAGTTCACCTTCCACCATGTTGCGGAATTGTGTTGGTGTTGGAGAAATGGCATTTAGGGGGAGTTATATCTTTACTATATGTCCTGTATTTAGCATTAAGAGGGGAAGTTGTGATATAGTTCCTTCTCTCCAAAGCCTCCTATTCAAATTGAGGGTGGTGTTGTGAATAGGGCCAGCCTTATTTTGACCTGTGTATCCATAAATTCACTCACTGTTGTATCTTGTCTATGGCCAACCTATTTGAGCTGGGTATCTATAAACCCACTCACAACTGTATTAGAGT
Organism: Picea sitchensis; assembly: GCA_010110895.2. Taxonomy (NCBI): domain Eukaryota; kingdom Viridiplantae; phylum Streptophyta; class Pinopsida; order Pinales; family Pinaceae; genus Picea; species Picea sitchensis. The sequence goes on along the minus strand of SNQJ01S0004441.1, from coordinate 94,598 downwards.
TGGGTATCCATAAACCCACTCGCATCTGCATTTACCATTTCTCTTTGTGGTCTCTTGTTTAGCTTGAGGGGTGGTGTTGAGAATGGTGTAATCTTCACTTGTGGCCACAACGATATCATATTAGGTCGTTAATGCATTTTGTTAGGCATTAATTATGGCTAAGGTCATCAATTATTGTAATACTAGGCTATAGTTAAGGCCGATCTAGTCAACTTTGATATGTAGGTGCAATAACCCTCTTGGAAGTGCACTCTACTTATGTGGGCCCATAACCCCTCTTGTGAGGATGCCCTACTTGAGTTGTGTATAAAATTTAAATACACATACTCAACTCAAACCTCTTTTCTGATATCATTTTGTGTGATCATGTGATCATTCTTTAGCCTACGGGCATCCATTCTTTTATACATTTGATATGCCTAGGTGCACTATCCCTTGTTCTATGGTTGTGTTTTTCTCTCTCTAGCGCATCTTTTGGACAAATCTAGCACACTTGTTTCGTGCTGTTTTCTCCTTTACTTCTGCAGGTTTTTAGGTTGTTTATTTGGTTCCATTTGATCCCCTCGTTCTCTTGTGATCTCGACAGAAAAGGGAAAAAGAAAGACCCCTTCCCATCACATAGAAATACCTTGACCTGCTGCACTTGTACTTTTACCTGAAGCTTTGGAAATCTAAATATAAAATCTTGCTGGTATAATTGGGTCTGAAATACAAGGCTTTGGTGGTGTTTTCCTCTAAACATAGAGGGTAATTGCATGTTTACAAATACTTTGTATTCAGGTCTAATGTATGTCTGTTATCTTTCTTCTCGTGTATTGATAAGAAAAGTTCAAATTAGAAATTGATATAAACCACGAGCTTTATGTTGAGATTTGGGTACCTTGGAAAGTGGTCTCCATGTGCTTATGAGTCTCTAAGCACAAAGGGGGAAGACCATTACCCTTGTACTTTACTTTATGATTCTAATTTCACTTTGACTTTGGAGTTTTAAGTCAAAAGTGAAAT
>SNQJ01S0004441.1:77004-93583 GCA_010110895.2 Picea sitchensis | reverse complement strand
TTCTCTGGTTCTTGTGGCAAGGCTCGTGAGGAGCTTGCTATGTATACAGGTTCCATTGTATTTCATTACTTGTTGTATCTCTTGCTTTAATCATCATTATATAGACAAATATCCCAAATTGGTTTTCCTCGGGGGGGTTTTATTTAGGGTCATGTTGACCAAAACTACCCGTGTACAAAAAATGCATGTGTTAGTCTTTTAGATCTGTTCATTTTCAGCTGTAAAGATCTTTAGGTGTGTTGTACTTATTTCAGTATGCATGTGCTAACTTTTGGTTACTAAAACTACATGCTAGAGCACCTAAAATTGGAAGTGCAATCGTAACAAATCAACAAGAAGTTCTTGGACTGTTGGCTGTTCTAAAACAACAACAAACACTTTACATAACAATTGAAACTTAGAGCCTAACTGTGGTCAAAGACAGACCCAATAGGCATGTTTGATAGGACCTGAAAATCTTCACTTTAAACTTTAGGATTAACATTTAGAAATTGGCCCGTGTCTTGTTACCCAAATTAGACTTAATAGAAGTTTTAAAAGTGCAAAATACAAAACATTGCAAATCGGCATAAATTTTATTCAAAGGAGTACAATTTCTCCCAATAAAGAGCTGTTGATCTGGTGAAATGACTAGAAAACATTTGCATCCATGCATAAATCTGTTTCTCTTCCACTCCAAATTTGCTTAGCAAAGATGCCCTGTAAAAAAATTGATCCAATGGTTTTTCGTCTTGCACACATAAGATACAACACAACAGTGCATACCATCCTTTTTTATTGGTTATTATAAGCAGCTGTATGTGAAGCAATGACCACATGAAAAACATTGTATGAAGAGCCATTGGAAACCACAGTTGTTTCCAGAAATTATTATTGGGAATTGCTATAAGCCACCACTAGCTCAACTTGTAGAAATTTTGCTCCCTAAGCCACCTCCCATTCACCAGAATTAGATCGATCTTTTGTCCTGTTATGTATGAATAACTAGTAATGTGGTTATGCAAAGGCCCAACTATAGACCGTGGTTTTTGGAAAGCTTGTTTCATCCTCCCACCATTTTCATTTTCTGTGGTTGGTAGCTAAGTGTAATGTGCAATTGAAGTATGTGCTCGAGTAAATGGCTCCTCTACGTCCTTCAAATTTTCCACGTGCTAAGATTTTCCCACAGCAAGGATTGTTCCATTGTTCCAAAAGTTGTTGTTCTACTCCAAATTTACTTGGCAAAGATGCGCTGTGAAAACAAGTGATCCTATGTTTTATGATCTTGCACACATATGATACGACACAACAGTTCATGCCATCCTTTTGTTCTAGTTTATTGTAATCATTTGTATCTGAAGAAATGTCCAGATAAAGAACCTTGTATGTCAAGTTCAGTTTAAAACCACGACTGTTTCCAAAATATATTATCAGCTTGCTATAAGCCTCCACTAGCTGAGCTTGTAGAAATCTTGCTTCCTAAGCTATCTTGGATTCATTGTTACTAGATCCATCTTCTGTAAATTATGCCTGAATAACTGATAATGTGGATATATGGAGGCCCTGCTAGGGATCGTGGTTTTTGGAAAGTTTGTTTCATCGTCCCACGTTATTTATTTTCTATGGTTGGTAGCTAAGTGTAATGTGCTGATCCAAGTGGATATTGGTGGCCACCCACCTATTCCCACTGGCTCCTCTTGACAATTTTTAGTTCAACACGTTCTTCTATACTTCTTTGTAATTGTGGGTTCTACACTTCCAGGGTTGTCTGAAGCCCTACACATATTCCAGGTGGAGACCAGTGGCCTCCCACCTAATCCAACTGATTTATTTTGGATGTTTTCATGTCAACACATCTTTCTGTATTTCCAGGGATGTTTTGGGGCTCTAAACAATGTTTTTTTGGCTTGCCACAGTCAAACTGTAGACAAAGTTAGAGTTTGACAACGTAATGTGTAGTTCTCGAAAAGACCTTTCCAACGAGCTATCACGCACCTAAAACGAAGGTCATATGAAAAAGTTACGACCCCAGGAAGTTGAGGTACCAACTTACCCATTGGGGTCCACATGACTTTTGGCGTTTCACCTCCTAGGGTTAGGTTTTTGGATGTCTAGGGTTTTGGCATTCATGAATAATGTTAAGAAGGCCTCTGGAGCCTTGTAATCATTCTGCTCAGACAGATGTGCGTAGCAGCCACATATCTTCTCAGAGATATTTACCACCATTCGAGCAAGTTGTTTCAGTTCTGCAGTTTTATAGTTTCAACCTATTTAATTTATTCAATAGAAGATATTGTTCACTGGATATCTGTGTTGTTCTCCATATCTCTGTGTTTATTGTATTCAGTCTGTTAATCGGTTCGTTCCGCTCCTAAATCCAAATCAGTGGTATCAGAGCGGTCTGCTCTTCATTTATTTTTCTTTGTGCATGTCCCCGACAAAATATGGGTACAAGAAGTTGGGACTCGAACCAATCGAGCCTTTGCAAGATCGGTCACATCGAGCCCAACAACAACCCATGGGGGACGAAAAGAAAGATGATGGAGCAGGAGATCCTTTTAAAATGTTGCTCGAGAAAGCCCTTGCGCGACAAAGGAACGAAATGATGGACAACTTTACACAGACTTGGCGACTGCCCACATGAGAAGCATCTTTATCAAGCGACCATGCCACCCCCTTCAAGGTACAGGTAAATTTTGATATTCCATTATTTGAAGGACCGATAGATGCAAATGCTGTAGATAAATGGTTGAATATGCTTGAAGGGTGTTTTTTGGTCCACAATTTTTCCGATAGGGAAAATATTACTTTTGCACTCCTCAAGGCTGTCCCCCATGTTAGGGACTGGTGGGATACTTACTCTGAGCAAAGGGCCATAGAGGAATCTCCAATATTTGCGGTCACGCCTACATGGGATTCCTTTCGAGATGCCATTAAAGAACAATACTATTATGTTGGAAGCTACGAGGACCAGTACACCAGATGGACCACCTTGCGTCAGGAAAGGGACCAAACATTACTAGATTTCACCAATATTTTCCATACCTTGCGCACCAAATTGGGTATCAAAGACTCTGAGCGACATCTGGTGCTCAAATACCGCGGTTGTTTGCATAGATACATTCAAACATAAATGGAGTTTTTGGACATCGCCTCATTGGGTACGACTTATAGATATGCTGTCAAGATCGAGCAACAATTTAAGCAGAAGAGGCGAGAGTTTGGATCTGCAAACTCCTCACAGCCGAAGCAGGGCAAAGGAGGCCCCAACAAGGGATAGAGCAAAGATGGCCACTCTCAGGACAACGAGTCCAAGCCGCAACACAAGAAGGGTAATGAGGAGACGAAGAAGGACACGAGAAAATGGTGTGAATACCATAAAAGCCCTTGGCACAACACCGAAGAATGCCGCTCCAAGCAGTCACTCGTGACTGAGTTGAAGGCTTTCGAGTCAGAGGTCGATTCTGAATCCGAATCAAATCTAGGAGGGAAGCAGATTATCGATGTTGAACCCAGTGCCATTGTCGCTACCACCAAAGTCCAGCCAAGCGAACTAGAAGAACCAGAGGAAGGGGAACACCTCTTTCACTCATAGATGTGGGTAAAGGGGGATCCACTTCATTTCATTGTCGATAACGACAATAAGAAGAACCTGATCTCAGCAAAGGTTGTCAAGCGGCTAGACCTGTCGACGACACCGCACCCGCAACTCTACACCATCGGCTGGCTTCGCCAAGGAAGAGATCTCCATGTCAACCAACAATGTTGTTTGCCCTACGACATCAATCCTTTGAAAGACGAGGTATTGTGTGATATTGCTCCCCTTGAAGTTTGTGATGTTCTTTTAGGACAACCATATTTGTGGAAGCGTCATGTTGTGTATGAGTCTAGACCCCGCAAAGTTATTAGTACTTTGGGTAGACAATTGTACATGAAACCAGAGGTAGCGCCACCTACTGCTATTTCTTTAATCTCTGCTAAGCAATGCAGTAAGGTCATTTCACAGACCGAGAAGTTCGTCTTCTTTGTGATCCGTGCTCACAGTAAGCAGATTGTCGCCGCCACATCTGTGGCCTCTACACAAAGCCTCTCTTTGCAGCATAAGCAAGTGGGAGGGATCATGGAAGAGTACATAGACATCTTCTCCTCACCCACCGGGGTACCGACGCACTGCCAAGTCAAGCATCCAATTGATCTAACCCCGGTGCACCTCTGCCTAATGGACTAGTCTATCGTCGCTCACTGATGGAAAATGACAAAATCAAGCGTCGGATCCAAGAGCTTCTTCAAAAGGGGCAGATCAGAGCCAATTCCTTCCCTTGCTGAACCCTGATTGTACTGGTGCAGAAGAAGGACGAGACCTGGTGACTTTGCATTGATTACAAAGCATTAAACAAAATCACAGTCAGGAACCGATACCCAATTCCCATAATTGATGACCTTCTTGACAACTCAAGCAGGCAAAGTTCTTCAACAAGATTGACTTAAAGTATGGCTACCACCAGCTTCCCATCGAACCAACTGATGTATGGAAGACAACTTTCAAATCTAAAGAAGGTCTCTTCAAATCGCTGGTCATGCCCTTTGGCTTAACAATTGCACCAACCACTTTCATGAGGTTGATGGATGATGTATTGAGACCCTTCACCAACTCTTTTGTGGTGGTATATTTGGATGACATCCTCATCTTCAACAGAACTTGGGGGGAGCACATGCGGCATATTCAACAGGTTTTGAGCACTTTGCGGCAACACAAGCTATATGCCAACTTGGAAAAATGCTCCTTTGGCATGAACATGGTCCAATACTTGGGCTACATTGTTGATGAGCGTGGGGTACATGTTGATCCAGCTAAGATCCAAGTCATCCGTGACTGGCTAGCCTTGACCACACTAATCAAGCTTCGAAGCTTCTTGGGACTAGCCAACTTCTACCGACGGTTCGTGTTGGGATTCTTCCATATTGCATGGGCCCTCAGCCAAGTGACCAAGGGCGGTGGTAGGGAAAAGTTTGCGTGGGGGAAGGAACAACAACGAGCATTTGATGATTTGAAGCATCGCTTCTGCTCAACTCCAATACTCTTTGCCTGATCTGCAACAACCGTTCGAGATTGAGACTGATGCATCTGACTATGCTGTAGGCGCAATTCTCACTCAACACTGTCAAATAATGTTCGGAAATACCCCACCTATGACAAGGAAATGTATTCCATTGTACAAGCCTGTCGTCAATGGAAACATTACATTCTGGGAAATGAGACAATCATCCACACTGATCACAAGCCTCTGCAGCTCATACAAACACGGGAAGTTGCAGAACGACCACCATCAGAAGTGGTCCACCTACCTGCGACAGTTCCATCTCAACATCAAGTATAAGACAAGGAGCACAAATCGTGTCGTTGACTGCCTCAGTCGACCTCCTGTGGCTGCACTCACCATTGTGCTCCATTCCTGTAGACATGAGGCATCTGAGTGGCCCTAACTTTATCAGGAAGATCCAAACTTCGCCACCACCTATCAACTCTTGGGTACAGGCGCGAATGTCATCGATTTTCACATTCAGGACAGACTGTTATTCCATCTGGGCCATCTTTGTGTTCCTGCAAGTGAGCGTGCAAAGTTGATTTGGGAAGCCCGCTACAGTCAGATGGCAAGACATTTTGGTGTGGAGAAAACTGTGGTCGTTCTACAGGAACATTTTTATTGGCCAAAACTTCGACATGACGTCAACAAGTATATCGGATCTTGCACTGCCTGTGCTATTGCCAAGCCAACCATCAAGAAGCAAGGCTTATACACCCCTCTTGCTACTCCCGAGAAGCCTTGGGAATCCATCTCGATGGATTAAATGTATGGCCTTTCGTCCACCAAGCAAGGCAATGGTTGTGTATTTGTGGTAGTTGATCGGTTCTCGAAGATGGCCATCCTCACAACTTGTAAGAAGAACATCACAACGACTGATACTGTCGAGCTCTTGTTCGAACGAGTGTGAGTCCATTTTGGGATACCATAGACCATCATCATCGACCGAGACAACATGTTCCTCAACACATTTTGGTCGAGTCTCTGGGCACTGTTGGACACCAAGCTCACTAAATCCACTGCTTTCCACCCCCAAATCGACGGCCAAACAGAGGTCGTCAATCAGATGATTGTGCACATCATGCACATGTACGACTCTAAGCATCCACGTACATGGGATGAGAGTCTCCCCTATGTTCAACACAATTACAACATGGCTCTCCATAGCTCCACCAACCATAACCCATTTCAGGTGGCGTTGGGATTCCAACCCTTGGATCCCATTGTTGTTGCACTACCTCTTTCAACCACACGGACAAACTCTTCCCATGTTGAGTCTAAGACCGACAAAGCCACCAGATTCATTGAGCGGATTCAACACATCCGCCAACAGGTCCATGAGATTTTGCAGAAAGCCAATGCTAAGTACAAACAACGCCATGATCAACACATGGTACTGCACCAGTTTCATGTGGGAGACAAGGTCTGGTTACATTTGCAGAAAGAGCATCTTACATGGCCCCATTAGAAGCTCCACCCACTTCGCTATGGGCCATACACTATCATCAAAGCTGTGGGTAGCAATGCTTTTGAGCTCAGCACTCCAACCTTCCTTGGCTTGCACCCAATGTTCAATGTGGACCTCCTTCGACCATATTTTCCACCATTATTGGACACCTTAGAGATCGTAGAATAACTGACACCAACAAAGCTCAACACTGACTGCATGGAACATGCATCCACTGATTAGATAGTGGACACACAGGTCAAGGGCACTTGCCAGTAGAGGATCCAGCTTTATTGGGTTGTCAAGGCAGGGCAACTCTTACACCAAGGCAAGTGGCTCACCCGGGGCCAAATTCAACAGAAGTTTTCTCACCTGATGGGGGAACTCAACGCAGTGGAGACCATTGCTTCCTAAGGGGGGAGGATTGATCCAGGTGGATATTGGTGGCCACCCACCTATTCCAATTGGCTCCACTTGACAATTTTTAGTTCAACATGTTCTTCTGTACTTCTTTGTAATTGCGGGTTCTACACTTCTGGGGTTGTCTGAAGCCCTACACATCTCCCAGGTGGAGACTGGTGGCCTCCCACCTAATCCAATTGACTTATTTTGGATGTTTTCATGTCAACACATCTTTCTGTACTTCCAGGGCCGTTTTGGGGCCCTAGACAATGTTTTTTTGGCTTGACACAGTCAAACGAAGGTCGTATGCAAAAGTTACGACCCCAGGAAGTTGAGGTACCAACTTACCCATCGGGGCCCACATGAATTTTGGCGTTTCACCTCCTAGGGTTAGGTTTTTGGGTGTCTAGGGTTTTGGAATTTATGAGTAATGTTAAAAAGGCCTTTGGAGCCTCATTGTAATCATTCTGCTCAGACGGATGCGCATAGCAGCCACATCTCTTCTCAGAGATAACTACCACCATTCGAGCAAGTTGTTTCAGTTTTGCAGTTTTACAGTTTCAACTTATTTCATTTATTCAATAGAAGATATTGTTCACTGGATATCTGTGTTGTTCTCCATATCTCTGTGTTTATTGTATTCAATATGTTAATCAATTCATTTCGCTCCTAAATCCGGATCATGTGCAATCAAAGTATGTCCTCAAGTGAGTGATTCCTTAACAATCTTCAACTTTTCCATATGCAATAAGAATTTCCAACAGTAAGGGTGGTTCCAAAAGTTCAGTGTCACCCTTGCCTACTGCCTACTACCAAATCAAAATAAACCAATCCAACTTTTGATATAAATATACCCTGTCGTGCAAAACATTCCTTATTATGCTATAAGTGTTTTCACTTTAATTAAATATTAAAGAAATGGTGTGTGGTGGTCCTATGTAAGGGTTGCAACACCAAACTAGAGATGGTAGCTTTGGGCCATTATCTTTTACAAAATTTTAAATATGGAGGAGTTTCCTAAAGTTGTTTTTTCAATTTTGATACATTGCAAATATTTGAACAAAAAACAACAATATGTGGATTTTGGAGTCAATGTGGATAAGCTTTCCACAACACACATGAATACATCATTAGCTCATACATACCTAACCATGAATTGTAGTTTTCTTATTTGATGCCACCAAAATGTAATACTATATAAGATTATTGATGTGAATGCCAAGGGAAAATACAAAATAGGATAGAAGAATTTCCTAGCTTGTCCTCTCAGAGCTCATAATGAAAATCACCAGTATCGCCACTATTGACATTCCCATTCCCATTAAAAGGAGTAACCTGTTTTAGAGCGGAAAATATTTCATATTAGTAAGATATAAAGAAGGAAATAAGAAAGCAATTTATCTTTATTTACCAAGCAATGACAAGTGATCCTTATTGAGAACCATATGAGAGAGAGATGATCTAATTGAAACAACCAACAAACATCTAATTTTGTGATGAAGAGAATAAACCAATACTAAGACAAAATAACCCTAGAGAGAAAGTAAACTCAAGCATAAGTGTGCTAGAGAGGGAGAAATAACCCAAGCATAAGTTCTCTAGAGAGAAATAAACCAAGCATAAGAGAGGGAAGCAATTTGATGGTGCCCTTAGGCGTAGCAGTTTTTTAAATATGGAAAATAATCCACTTGAATAAAGTTTACAAATGGGAGTTTGTGTATATATGCACAACTCAAGGGGTAGGGCGCTTTCCCCAAGAGGGGTTATGAGATTATGTTGACCAAGTCAGGCTCAACCAAACCTAAATATAATAAATGATACAATATAGGGTCGAGGTGACGGAAAGTGAATCTTACACCATTTTCAACATACCCCCTTACGTTGAATAGAGGGCCACATAAAATAATGATGAATACAAATGACAGGGTATAGAAGTACCTAACTCAATACAAGGTCAACCTTAGCCAAAAAATAAGAGGGCGTTTATAAATACCTAACTCACTAAAAGGTCAATCGTATCCAAAAAAGAAAGTAGGTCTATAAATACCCGACTACAATATAATATTGATTGTAGAAAAAAATGAGAGTGGGTTTATAAATACTTGATTCAATGCAAAGTCTACTATAGTTGAAAATGGAGATTACACCCTTGTATTCAACATGCCCCTTAATCTGAACTGGATGCCATAAAGAGAAGACAGAAGATTCACATCTCCCCTTAATGTTGAAGATCCAAATAGAGAAGTATTACATATAATCCTTCCTAAACGCCATATCTCCCACACCAATACGATTCGACATGATGATGGTGGCCTTTGGTAGGGGTTTTGTGAATATGTCAGCAAGGTGGTTAGTTGAGGGTACAAAAATTGGCACAAACCATCTCGAGAATGAAGCTACTGAATGTAGTGGAGTAGGGTCAAATGGATTTTTGCAGGATGTGATCCATACGAGTCATTAATAAGGTCTTCATCATCATTATCTGTCTCTGCAATCATTGTATAAGGACTAACATCATAATGTGGAAAAGAAAGATCCACTGAAACATGCTAGTCTACAAAGATTGCCACAAGTTGTCCTTGAGAGTGGGATTACATACTCTAGTGCATCCTGATTGGATTAACATCTAAAAAGAAAGATTCATTGAAATGCACTAAGAATCATTAGTAAAAAGCAATGGAAAATATCCTAGTGGACTGTGAATAATAACTTCATTAAAGATAACATCTTGAACATCAATCACCTTGTGAGGATCATATACACAATATGTTGGGATATAGGCCCATGTAATTTATCCAAAAGCATTGACATATGAAACTAATGGAGTCATGCTTTGGACATTAGGGGGAAGGGGTTTCTCTAGGGATATTTGCAAACTCTTGCTCCAAAGTGCAATTATTTGGTTTGTCCAAATATCATAATTAGCCCCATAACTAGACAAACATCCACTATGAGTCCATAGGTTCAACAACAACAAAGAAGATGCCTCCATAAAGTCTTTAGAAGTTTTACCTTTATAAACCCAAGAGAAGTAGCGGTACCAACATCTTTAAAAAAAAACTACAATGCGTTGGCATTAAAGAAGGGTTTAGACTTTAGGCAAAACCCTAGAAAAGAGGTGTTGGCCTTGAAGGAGGGTTTAAACCCTAGGAAACCTTAGAAAATAGGCATTGGCCTTGAAGGAGGTTTTCAACCCTAGAAAAACCCTAGGAATCCCTAGAAAAAGAGATGACTCAAAAACCCTAGTTGCACAATGGTAAATAAACCCTAAGCGATGCCATTAACCAAATTGTTTTTGGGATCAACTATTGAATAAAGGGAGGTTCACACTTGTTATGATATCATGCTGAGATTCATAAGAGAGGATTGAATGGGACTAACCAATTAAACCCCAATTTTGCAATAAAGAGAGTAAGCCAACACTATGACAAAATAATCCTAGAGAGATAAAATAAACCCAAGCATAAGTGCACTAGAGAGAGAAATAACCCAAGCACAAGTGAGTGCAACACTTTGATGGCACTCTTATGCATTACACTTTAAAGATGGAAAACAATTCACTTCAATGAATTTTACAAGTAAAAATTGGTGTATATATAAACAACTCTAAAGGGAAGGGTACTTTCCCTAAGAGGGGTTATGAACCTATGTTGATTGGGTTGGACTTAACTAAACCTAAATTTAATAAATGAAACACTATAGGGTAAGCTATGATCAACAATGAAAATTACACGATACTTAACAATCCTAAAGCTTAAATTGACAAAGCTAAGTTCATTGCGGTTTATGCAGTTGAAGTCAAGTAATAGTTTAGCTCAAATTTCCAAGACTTATAGATGACTCTCTCTTTTTCCAATTTAAGCTTTCACATGAATTGTTTGAGCTCAAACATATTATTGCAAGTACAACAAAGACCTTTCAAATAAGAAAGGGAAAAGAAAGAAACATAGTGTAACTTCCCTCCAGCTTAACTGAGGAACATTACCATGCAAAGATACCCATCAATTTGAAATTTTTTGTTAAATAATCTTGTAGCTTACTAGCTACAGGAATACATGTAGATTTAACCATTTAGATACCATTAATTAAATGCAGTTACAACATGCTAAATAAACATAAATGCAACTAATAAATTTATCACAACAACATATAATTTATTCTCATACACAAAGTAAAAACACACAACAATTAACTCATAAATAACTCATAAAAATAGATAAACACTTGTCTTTTTAAAACAATGGTGCAACCAATTGCTTGGGACAGACGTTCCACCCTACCATAGACTTGTTGTTTGAGATCTCAACAACAAGTCACCCTCGAGCCGGGGTTGGGAATCCACAAAAAAGAGGGTGTTTCACACAATCCACTCACAACTCAGATATCCCATAACCCACTGGTATTCTCCTACAACTATCCCGATTTCCATTAGCTCTCTTCCTTTTGACCTGCCCAACCCAAGGAATGTACCCCTTCACTGCTCTCAGTTCATCGGGTGTCCCATTCGTTTATCAGAGTCTCCTTGGCACAGGTAATCAAGAATCTCACTATTGGGAACTCAAGGGAATTCAATACTAGGAAAACTACCAGTAAAACAACTGCAATCACTTGTTGTTACAGTGCAACTCACAAAAGTGTTCACTCAGCAGGCTTGTCAATATGGTTCTTCTTCCAGCCCGACAACTTGTTTCTTCAGTCTTCAACAACTCCAAAAATACCCCAGATTTCACCCTCCATTGTTGTTCCAACTCCAGAGCTCCTCTTTTTCCTTGTTCTCCCCCTACTCATCCAAAAACATCTTGTCTCCAACTGCCTGTTCTGCCCATATTAATTTCCTCTCTTTCCCCAAGCAAGACGACTCACACTCATCCCCAAATTGATTGTACTTAGCCCCATGATCCCAATAACTATGGGATGTGACTTTTCACACCCACCCTCTTACATGAGTTTAATGATTGAGCTTTCATACACTCCAACATAAAATAGAAGTTATCCCCATTGATAAAATCCAGGAAAGTGGGTTTGGATTAATACCCATAAATAATTTTCCCCTTGGACCCCTTTTAAACACTCCCTTCTCTCGTGGAAAACTCGGTCCCCATCTCTGTCCGTGTCCTCCAGTAGCTGACATCACATTTTATTTATTAAAATTCAAAAAATGCAATTCACATATTACATCATTTGGCCATAGCCACATTCATTTGTAGATTATGCATTAATTAAACTGGAGATTATAGTGGGGAAAGCAGATCTCCCTTGTTGGACCTATATTTTTTCTTGAAGCTTCGCCAAACCCGTCTAAAACCCTTGCTTATATGATTTTGTCTCAAATACAAGTGATTTGAGGTGTTTACCTTCAAACATAAAGAGTAATTGCATGTGTAAGTATTCTGTATTTAGGTTAAATGTATGCTCATTATTATTTTCTCTGTGATGATAAGTAGGAATTTGCTTGATTATAAAATGATATACACCATGAACTTTAAACTCTAGCATTATCATCCATGATTGACATTGTTTCTTGTCACCCAAATCTACCTTGATAGATATTTCGAAGGGCAAACTATAAATCTTTGTAAATTGGCTTCATTTTAGTTGGAAGAAGTATAATTTCTTTGATAAATTAATTGTTGATCTTAGGGCATTGACCAAAAATTATTTTGGTCCATGCATAAATTTGTTGTTCTACTCCAAATTTATTTAGGAAAGGTGCACTATAAAAATAATACAACACTACATCGCATGTTATCCTCTTTGATTAGTTAATTGCAAGCATTGTTTTTCCTTGGGAAAGTCTTGGGCACTTCCCCTCATTATAAGGATGATATACAATGTAAAGAAAGTCTCGTAGACTTGGTACACTTGGCCAAGTGGGAATTTGCAAGCAATTTATTTAAAATAATGACCACATAAATAACATTGAAGAGCGAAACCATAATTGTTTCCAAAATTTATTATTGACAATTGTTATTAGCCTCCATCAATTCAATGTGTAGAAACTTTGTTCCCTAAGCGATCTCCCATTCACTCTCACTGGATCCATCTTTTGTACAATTATGCTTGAATATATCGTAACATGGATATGTAAAGGCCCTATTTGACACTGTACTTTTTGGAAAGCTTGTTTAATCCAATTGTCAAATTCCCTCTCCCTTGTGTTGGCACACTACTTTGTTTCCTATGGTTCACATCGTAGTGTAATATTTAATTGAAGTATGTCTTTGAGTTAATGCCTCCTTTACACCCTTCAAAATTTCCATGCGTGCTAAGCTTTTCCCATAACAGAGGTGGTTCCAAAAGTTCATTGTGTCACTCTTGCCCACCGCCCATTGAATCAACATAAATCAATCCCACTTTTAATTTAAATATACCCCATGTGCAAAGTGGTTCTTATCATGCTATAGTTGTTTCACTTAAATATGAAATAACTCGTGTGGTGGCCCTAAGTAAGAGATTTGCTTCATTAAACTAGAGAGGGTATGTTTGGACCATTATCTTTGACAAGAATTTATAGATCGATAGGTTTTCCAAAGTTGTTTCCTATCTTTTTTTCTTTTCTTTTAAATGTATTGTAATATTTTCAACAAAGAAGACCAATCCATGGATTTTTGGGTCTATGTGGATGACATGTACATGACCCCATCAATCATAATATTCAAGGGACGAGGTGTTATTTTTTTTATCTTTTTTATTGACCCTGATTTCTTCGGAAACCTCATACCATTTTTCTGTCAAGTATTGTCTTTGTTATGTGGGTCGAAGACCACACATAATGCATTTTAAGCTTACATCGACCCTTCAAAATCATATGTTGGCCTAGTTCGAATGATTAGGCATTGGGCTTCTTCAAAAGAAGAGGCATCACCCTCTTTTCAAGGTTCTCTCTCTCAGATAGAGGCTATCAACCTTATTTGAATATCGATCAACTAGGTCTCTTTTAACATCTTATAGCAGCCCCATTCGAGTGGTAGCCCCTTCGAATGATAGGTCCATTGGGATTTTTGAAAGAATCCTCATTGGGCACTTTAGAAAGAAGCCTTGTTGGGTTGATTCAAAAGAAGCCCCATTGGGTTGATTCGAAAGGTGGCCCATCGAGCTGCTTTTGAATAAGTCCATTGAGCTACTTTTGAAATAACACTCAACTTTGAAAGGAAAGGGCCATTAGGTCCATTAGGCCACATTTGAAAATGTGCTTGACTTCGAAGGAAAGAGCCATAGGGCCAATTCAAAAGAAGGTCGTTGGGACCTTTCGAAGATTCATTGCGACTTTGAAAGGAAGGCTTAGGCCTCTTCTGAAGAAACACTTCAAACATAAGAACAAGGCCATCAAAGTTTGTTTGAAGATGCACCTCGAAACAAAGGAACATGGCCATTGAGCCTAGTTCAAAGATGGCCCATCGAGCCTATTCAAAGTTAACACCTTGAAACCAAAGAGAAAGGGCTTTTAGGGAAATTCAAAAGTAATCCTTGGCTTCCAAATAAAGGCCTTTGGACCTTCTTTGAAGAATACCTCGAAGCAAATGTAGAACGGACACGACTACTTCAATTATGATACTTAGAACATAAGATAAAAGAACTTGATGCCCAACCTTTGAGCTATTTGAATGAGACTTTTGTGAGATAAGAGAAAAAAAGATCCCTATTTTGAAATAGAAAGGGACTCAACAATTTCAAAAGGTCCTACTCCATGTTGGTGTTTGGCCTTTGGCCATGCCAACATGCACAAATAATTTTAACTATGCATGCCATCAACAACCTAAATTTGAAATACATAATGTTGTCCCTAACCCATTAACTCTAAGACCATTTGAATTTACCAATGCATATAGGTAAATAATGTAGTGTAACTATGTTAAAAAGTCCATTTAAAACCAATGTAATCTGGAACCCATTAACTCAAAGGCCATCTGAATTTACCAATGCATATAAGTAATTAATGTAGTGGCACTAAGTATGCATAAAACTCCATTTTAAACCAAAGATTTCATCTTGAAATTCATTCCCACATAGAATGCATGCTTAGCAAAATTGTAAACATAGTTTCAAAGGCATAGATGGGGTACTTATCTTTTCACCAACATGGTCCAAGGAAATTGGCTATGTGTGAGTAATTTTCCACTCAATTGTAGGCATCCACTACATATGCCCCCCCTATGTTGGGCTATGAAGTCACCAGGGCGAAGAAAACTGGTTAATGATTCTCATGTCATTTATCTAACCCATTCTTGTCAGGGTTAGCCAAATTGTTCACCACATAACATTTCAGTTAACCATCCAACCAACAAAGCCTTGGCACTCTCCTCCCTTGCACTACACAACACAAGGAAGATATTTCCCTTCTTTGCTCAATAATGCTTCATGGATCTTCTTCACTCCAATGCTCTTCAGTGTGGGTAGAAAGAGTCCAATCTGCTTGCTACCTTTAGGAATAACCTAATATAGTTATACCTTGGATTTGAGCACTCATTGGTCAAGAACTTACAGGGAAAAGGGGAGGTTTCCAAACAACACAACATGTGTGCTTCTTTACAACAATCCATCTCTCTTCCCAAGTCCATATTTCCTCTTCCACAGTTGGATTTGGTCATCTATAGGTTCGTGTCTCAATGCCATCACATGAATGCAATCTTCAGAACTTCAGAGGTGGTTCTTGCATGGCATATAAAAGAATGAGAGAGTTCGAATGAGAATGAAATGAGTGTGGTAAGAATGAGTGAATGTGAAGCGTGAGGGTGGTTCGAAAGAATGTTTAGTATGACCCCATTCAAACCCCATGCCCTCATAACTATGTGCAATAGACTTTCTTGCCAACCAACCACCACATGCATTCAATGATTGGGTTTTAAGTAAAAAATGGTGGTTGAAATTTAAATAAGGCACATGATAAAAGAAAAGATAGGAGTTCTTAGGAAACATAGGATTATTTATCCCCCTTGGAGCTGCTTTCCTCTTCCCCTCTAGTGGACTCATAACCCCTCTCCCGTCCTTTGTAGCAAGCTTGGACATTTATATTAATTTTCAAATTAATATTTACATATCTCGAGTATACCATGGAAAACATACCACATGGTATATAGAAACCATAATTACCATAATCATCTGTGTAGCCATTCATTAGTTGGGTCGTGGCTTTGAGCTCCACACTAGGATTCCATCCAAGATATTTAACTCATTTACACATGTGGTCATTTTATTTAAGCTCCTATTGCTTGACTCTCATCATTATAAACACTTTTTTTACAATTTATAGAAAATTTGATCAAGTCCATATAAAGGGTAAAAACCGAGATATTATATTCCTCTCCCCCTTGGAATTGCATCGTCTTTGGTGGAGCTTGAGATCAAAGAAAAAATGGGTATGCCTCTTTTATGTCATCCTCAAATTTTCCATGTAGCCTCATCTAGACCAAAGTGTTTCGATTACACTTTTATGTGTTTGATGCTCTTTCCTGTAAAAAATGTGCAGTGGCTTTGCTTGGAACTCTCCCTCTAGTTCCACATAGATCACAACATAATCAATCACATTGTTAGGATCATGTACACAGTTCTTAAGCAATGAAACATGGAACACATTGTGAGCTCCAATGTTAGCAGGAAATACAACTCTATATGCAACTGGCCCTATCCTATCTAGGATTTCAAATGGTTGGCAATATCTAGGTGCCAA
>SNQJ01S0004441.1:31332-76954 GCA_010110895.2 Picea sitchensis | reverse complement strand
CAAGTCCATATAAAGGGTAAAAACCGAGATATTATATTCCTCTCCCCCTTGGAATTGCATCGTCTTTGGTGGAGCTTGAGATCAAAGAAAAAATGGGTATGCCTCTTTTATGTCATCCTCAAATTTTCCATGTAGCCTCATCTGGACCAAAGTGTTTCGATTACACTTTTATGTGTTTGATGCTCTTTCCTGTAAAAAATGTGCAGTGGCTTTGCTTGGAACTCTCCCTCTAGTTCCACATAGATCACAACATAATCAATCACGTTGTTAGGATCATGTACACAGTTCTTAAGCAATGAAACATGGAACACATTGTGAGCTCCAATGTTAGCAGGAAATACAACTCTATATGCAACTGGCCCTATCCTATCTAGGATTTCAAATGGTTGGCAATATCTAGGTGCCAACATTACACAACTTCCAAGCTTTAAAGAGCTCTTCCTTGACTTCACTTTGAGGTATACATGATCCCCAAATTTGAATTCTTTGTGCACTCTATGCTTATCTACTTAACTTTTATGTATGTATAGTGATGCTTTCAAATTCTGCCTGAACCTAGCAAACCTCTTGTTCCATTTCCTTAAGCATTGTCGACTCAAGTACAATCTCGTTTAGTGGGTTATCCCATCTTACTAGAGTACTGTATTTTCTAACATATAAAGCCTCAAACAAACTTATTTTTAATGATACCCAATGCTTGTTGTTATATGCAAACTCAACATGGTGTAGATAATCTTCCCACTTATCCATCACATACATGCGAAGCATGTATTCAATCATCTGATTTACTCTTTTGGACCGCTCATCTATTTGCGAATGGTAAGTGGTACTGGAATTTTAGGTTGGTGCCCAAGCCTTCAAAATGATTTTCAAAAAATTGAAAGTAAACTTTGTACCCCTATTTGATGCCCTTGTCGTGGGCATCTCATTCAACTTGAAAATTTCTCTCATGAATAGTTTTGCAATGCTTGTTGCCTTATGAGTCAAATTTATGGGAATAAAATGAGTTATGTTCATCAATTTATCAACTACAACCATGATAACATCATGTTGCTTCGCTTTCTTTGATAGTCTAGTAACAGAATCCATTGTTATTACCCCCCTATTTACATTTTGGAAGTGGCAAAGGCTGCAGTAAACCTATTGGCGTTGAGCTGGTGACATTCCATACATCTAGTAATGTAGTCAATAACATCCCTTTTCAGTCCATGCGAAAGTATTGCTTCCTTGTTGTAGCAATGATTTTGTGGTGGCTGGAATATGGTCTCTTATGGATTTCATCCATGATAATTATTTTCAACTCTATTGAGTTGGGAACATACATTTTATTTTGGTAAATAAGAAGTCCATCATTATTTCATTGATAGCCTTCATACTTTTTTCTCTATTTTCGCTTGTTGCAATGCATCTCTTACCTGAATATGATGCTCATTTGTAGCTACAAGGTACTCTATCACTCTTCCCTTGAAAATGTTGATTTCTGCCACATTCACTTTCCTAGGAAGTGTTGATGATTACAATTTCGTGAGACATCCTCCAGGACACGTTCTCCTCTGAGACTGAGTGAGTCGACCTGTGACAGAGCCCATGTGTTGGGTGTGCCCATGAGATGGGTGTGTCGTTCCTCTCTGGACTGAGATGAGACAATGTGTGCCCTTGTGTGGGGTGAAGGTGCCCATGTGATGGGTGTGTGTCAGACTCTGGAAGGAGTTGTTATGACGTGTAGTCTCTTTCCTTGTGGACTCTGTTGAGTCGAGCTTTAGATGGTACTCCAGATGATTCTCTTGTGGACTCAGTGAGATAGAGATCTGTTGAGTAGGACGTCCCTGTGGCTGAGCACAGGTGGACGTGCCCCTAGTGGCTGAGCACTGGTGGATGTGTGAGATCCCTTGTTATATTGTTTGAGAGTAAGATTTACCTGTAACCCTAATTGTGATGTAAAGGGTACAGGTCGGCTCCAACATATGTGAAAGATAATTAATGGTTATTGTAATAATTAATTATTTTTTGAGTTATTGAGGTCGACCCTGTTGTGCTAATATACACCACTTTTGGTCTATCTAGTCTAGTATAAATAAAGGTGATTTCCCCATTGAGGAAATACACAAGTCACTTGTCATTTGGAAATTTCAGCAAGTACATCTTCTAGGGCTGAAGTGCGCACCTCTCTTGGGCGCAAGTTTCAAGGTAGTAGAGCACCCTCTTGTGTGCATTAGGTTTTCATGGTTGGAGGATCTTCTCTTGAGAATATAACAAAGGATTGCTGGGTTTTTCTCCCTTGTTGAGAAGGGTTTTCCCAAGATATTTCTTGTGTTCTTGTGCATGGTATTTCTTCTTGTGATCTTGGTTATTGCAGCAATTGTGAATGGTGTATCTACATTTGTTTATGGTTCAAGTACATGACTAAAATGAAATAAACCTCATGCTTGAGCGAAGCATAGTGAAAATTCAACATGGTTTCAGAGCATAGGTATTGAAGAACCCTTTGCACAAGCATTAAAGCCAACCACCCTCCTTCTATAGAACCGGACGACCCTCCTAGGGTTTCCAAAAATCCGTACGACCCTCTCCTTCTTGGGTGTTTCAACACTTAAAACTGAAAAGTTGGGGCTAAAAATTACATAGGGATGTATGGCCTCCCTCAACGCACCTCCAACAAATCTCAGATTGCAATTCCGAGAATTTTGGATTTTTGGCCCTAGGGTTTTGCAATTTTCTGCAGAAAATTCAGATTTAGGGTTTCTGCAGCTCATTGAAGGAGCTTTTTAGCTCACCAATGTTCTTCTAAATTTCAAGGGTTATTGTTGGCAGTCATAAGCCCAACAAAACCTAAGATTGCTAGCCTAGCCTAGCCGTTAGGTTTCCTAGCCCAATTGGTAAGGGTTTGTGAAGAATCTGAAAATATGATGAACAAAACTATGATGGAAGATGAGCTTGATGAATCAAGCAAATACAGTTTCTGGAAGCCAAGACTTCAAAGAAATGAAGACATCAAAGAAGAAGCCATCTTATTCATTTCAACACTCTCAGGTATGGTTCCTACTGATAATGATACTTGGTTAATTGACAGTGGTTCCTCTAGGCACATGACCAGATTTAGAGATCACTTGACAGATCTTGTTGAGAAAGAGACCGATCTACATATTGTACTTGAAGATAATGCCAGACATAATGTGAAAGGGGTTGGAACTTCTACTTTCCAACTAGATTCTGACATACCTCTTCAGTTAAGTGAGGTACTATATGTACCTGGGATGAAGATGAACCTTGTCTCCATTTCTGCATTAGAAGAGAAAGGCTACAAGGTTACCTTTTCTGAAGGAAAAGCTCTTGCATGGCACAATGACTCACATATAAACTCTGCCAGAGTAATTGGTGTTCGAGAAAACAACTTATACAGGTTGACTATCCGACCAGTCCAGGCCCTGTTACATGATACTATCAGCTTGAGTGAGCTATGACATAAGAGACTTGCTCACATTCATTATAGAGCCCTTCCAGCTCTAGGGAAAATGGTAACAAGCCTTCTAGAGATACATATTCAACATAAAGGTGTTTGCAGAGGTTGTGCCCTTGGCAAGAATGTCAAGGGGTCCTCCTTGTGTAGTGACAATAGATCCAAGGAAATCTTGGACTTGATACATTTAGAGGTGTGTGGGCCAATGACTGTTGCCTCCCTGAATGGATATTTGTACTATGTACTCTTCATAGATGATCACTCTCGGAAAACTTGGATTTATTTCTTGAAGACCAAGGATGGAGTCCTTGCAAGATTTCAAGAATTCAAAGCTCAGGTTGAGAACCTGACCGAAAGAAAGATCAAGGTAGTAAGATCAGATAATGGAGGAGAATACACCTCCAAGGATTTCAGTAATTTCTGTATTGAAGCAGGGATCAAGAGGGAGTACACAATTCCTTACAACCCTCAGCAAAATGGGGTTGCAGAAAGGAAGAACAGAACCATCATCGAGGCAACCAAAGAAATGATACATGATCAGAGTCTACCTATGATTCTGTGGGCAGAAGCATGCATGAAAACGATATATGTTCAGAACATGAGTCCTCACCAGATTTTGAAGAACATAACTCCCAAAGAAGCCTTCACCGGAGTGAAGCCTGAGATTGGACACTTTAGGATATTTGGGTGTCCAGTATACTTTCATGTACCCAAAGAGAAGAGATCCAAGCTAGACCCTTCAGGCAAAAAAGGTACATTTGTGGGATAAAATGAATCTTCAAAGGCATATCGGATCTACATCCCTGGTCAGAGACAGATTGGGGTGAGCAGAGATGTTATCTTTGAAGAAGAGATAACCTTTCAAAGATCCAGAGAATCCTAGATGGAGATTGATAGTGAGACAGTACCTTCTCCCCCTTCAACATTTCAGAGGGAGACAACCATTATTCCAGTTGATATCCCCAGAGACATTGCAGTAGGCCATAAAAGGCCTGTCTGGGCTCGACAAAATCTGTAGGAGGCAGAGGGCCATACAACTCCTCAAGGCACATTCCGAGAGAGCAAGAGACCAAAGAGATTTTCGAGCTACTTTTCAGCCATGAGCCACATCATTGATACCAAGCCTTCTTGTCATGGAGAAGCAACATGTCAGCAGGTATGGCAAGATGCCATGGAAGAAGAGTATCAATCCATCTTGAAAAATGATGTGTGGGATGTTGTTCCAAGACTAGAAGGGAAGTCTGTAGTAACTTCCAAGTGGATCTATAAGATCAAGCATGCAACTGATGGAAGTGTCGAGAAATACAAAGCGATATTTGTAGCTAGAGGATTCTCACAGGTGGAGGGAATTGACTATGAGGAGACATTTGCTCCAGTAGCCCGATACACTTCCATCTGTACTATCATTGCACTAGCTGCATCCATGGGTTGGAAACTACATCAAATGGATGTAAAGACAACCTTTCTCAATGGTGAGATTGAGGAATAAGTTTACATCGAGCAACCAGAGGGATTCGTGATGCACAACGAGAAAACTCATGTGTGCAGGTTGAAGAAAGCCTTGTATGGACTAAAGCAGGCACCTCGTGCTTGGTATGAGAAGATGGATGGATTTCTGATGAGTTTGGGCTTCAGCAAGAGTGTTGCTGATCCAAACCTATATTATCATATTGTTGGTGATGAGTGCCTCATCTTGGTCCTATATGTGGATAATTTATTGCTGAATGCACACGAGTATTGACTTCTGAATTCGAGATGAAGGATCTGGGTATGATGCACTACTTCTTGGGACTAGAAGTATGGCAGAGGATTGATGTGATTTTCTTGAGTCAAGGAAAATATACAATGGAGATATTGACGAAGTTTGGTATGACAGATTGCAAATCCATGCCTACACCAATGGTGATGGATTTGAAGAACGATGCTTCTACTGATTTAGGCGAGATTGATCCACATTTGTTTCGACAACTGATTGGATCATTGATGTATCTGGTTAACACCAAACCTGATATATGCTATGCAGTGAATGCACTTAGTTAGTTCATGAGTCAGCCGAGACAAACTCACTGGATAGCAACAAAACATGTATTGAGATATCTACGAGGCACAGTTGGATATGGCCTGAGATATGCCTCTAGTGTAGACATGAGTTTGCAGGGATATGTCGATGTAGATTGGGCAGGGAGCGCAGTGGACCAGAAGAGCACATCCGGTTGTTGGTTTTCGTTGGGGTCTGCCATGGTTTCCTGGTGCAGCATGAAACAAAGCTCTGTGGCCTTGAGTACCGCAGAAGCAGAGTATATAGCATTAAGTGTGGTAGTCCGCGAAGCAGTGTGGCTTCTCAAGCTCCTGATAGATTTATTTGATCATGAGATGGATCCTACCATTATTCAGTGTGATAACCAAACCTGTGTGAAGCTCTCTGAGAACCCTGTGTTTCACGATAGATCGAAACACATCGAGATAAAATATCATTATATCAGAGACATGGTGCAGAGGAAAGCAGTGCACGTGCAATACCTTCCTACACATGAGCATATTGCAGATATCTTCACCAAACCGCTTGCCAAGACGAAGTTCGAGTACTTCCGTGAGAGACTTGGCCTAGTGGAGAATGCCTCCCTAGATGAGAGGGAGTGTTGATGATTACAACTTCGTGAGACATTCTCCATGACACGTTCTCCTCTGAGACTGAGTGAGTCGACCTGTGAGAGAGCCCATGTGTTGTGTGTGCCCATGAGATGGGTGTGTCATTCCTCTCTGGACTGAGATGAGACGATGTGTGCCCCTGTGTGGGGTGAAGGTGCCCATGTGATGGGTGTGTGTCAGACTCCAGACTGAGTTGTTAGGAGGTGTGGTCTCTTTCCTTGTGGACTCAGTTGAGTTAGGCTTGAGATAGTTGATCTAAAAATGAAGAAGACTTGTATTCTTGAAAATATTTACAAGTAAAATTTTATGTATTAAAATGCAAATGGATCATCTTTGCAACACAATTTTTAATAGGATTTACTCATTCAAGATGCATATAAACAGCAGCATAATCAATGAACATAAAACACATGACACAACAAATGATAAAGGAGTTCACCCCTCTCTTGGGCCACATCTCTTGGTCCAACTTCCAATGGATCATTTGTATTATTTGCTCTGCTCAAAGTGCTCAAAAATGTGCTTTACAATGCTCAAAATGCCAAATAGACTGCTCTAATGGCTTCAGAACATCCAAAAACCCCTAGTTGGGATTTTTCGGCACCTCGTTTGGCCAAAAAATGAAGAAGATAGGCTTCCTGGAAGTCCCCCCTTCAAGCTTGCTGTCTCTGCATCTACAAAACGTACCTTGTTGGCTCAACCTAGCCCACACGCATATTTAAGCGTAAAAACCTAGCACCGGACGCAACCACGCGAATCGTGCAAACTGTAGGACAGTTACGAGCACACCTAGCCCCTAACCGTCAAGGGCCAGGTTGTATGACCCATGCGTCCACGCGCTAGCATTAACATAGGCTCTCGTTACATAAGCCAATGGTCAAAGGCCAAATGGCGGGTCGTTGATATAACCGTTGGAACAAACACAACCGTGCGCGCGTGTCCATATGATATAGCTGTGGGTTATATGTAACATATCATGCGACCAAGGGCTGGGGCTAAGCCTCGGCCCGGTCGCGCCCCAAACCACACACATATACAAACATATATATATATATATATATTGCACCATATATATAACAAGGAACCACTGGTGGCGCGCCGGTTGGCGGCTCTTTGCCAAGTCTTTGCCTTTGCTCGGAGGTCGCGGGGTCGGCTCCGACCAACGACATAAGTTTTAAACCAATAAATGGATGACACGTGGCAGCCATTGACTGGGCCACATGTCGTCATTCCATTCGCTGCCAAACATGCCAAGTCACCTGCCAACTGTTCGAATGTCTGTCTGCCACGTGTCGTACAACTTGCCACATGTCGTACGACCTGCCACATCAACGTCCGTACAGACTGTACGGACTGTACAGTCAACAACCCTTTTTTTTGCCTGTTTGTAAATTTGAACAGAACGCGATATCTCTCGCTCCCGACGTCCATTTGAACCCAAACGAGTTGCGTTGGGTTTGTAACGACGAGGCCTACGCTCTCGTTCGATTTGAAGCGATTCCAAGCACTTTGAATTTTTGAGCAAAATTTGATCCCCTGATCAATAGTACTCCAGATGATTCTCCCGTGGACTCAGTGAGATAGAGATCTGTTGAGTAGGACGTCCTTGTGGCTGAGCACAGGTGGACGTGCCCCTAGTGGCTGAGCACTAGTGGATGTGTGAGATCCCTTGCTATATTGTCTGAGAGTAAGATTTACCTATAACCCTAATTGTTATGTAAAGGGTACAAGTCAAATCCAACATATGTGAAAGATAATTAATGGTTATTGTAATAATTAATTATTTTATGAGTTATTGAGGTCAACCCTATTGTGCCAATAGACACCACTTTTGGTCTGTCCAGTCTAGTATAAATAAAGGTGATTTCCCCATTGAGGAAATACACAAGTCACTTGTCATTTGTAAATTTCAGCAAGTACATATTCTAGGGATGAAGTGCACACCTCTCTTGGGCGCAAGTTTCAAGGTAGTAGAGCACCCTCTTGTGTGCATTAGGGTTTCATGGTTGGAGGATCTTCTCTTGAGAATATAACAAAGGATTGCTGGGTTTTTTTCCCTTGTTGAGAAGGGTTTTCCCAGGTTATTTCTTGTGTTCTTATGCATGGTATTTCTTCTTGTGATCTTGGTTATTGCAGCAATTGTGAATGGTGTAACTGCATTTGTTTATGGTTCAAGTACATGACTAAAATGAAATAAACTTCATGCTTGAGCCAAGCATAGTGAAAATTTACCAGGAAGTGTGTATGCAACCCTATTTTTCTTTCCTTTTATGTGTTTGATTTTAAAGTCAAAGTCACCAAGAAACTCCAACGATCTTGCTTGCCTACTATTCAAGTTTGGTTGGTCAAACAAATACTTCAAGCCATTATGATTTTATGATTAGTATGAACTTCCCGCCTATTGGCCTTTCAAGGTATGAACTATCTCTAGAGACAGACTCGTTTGGGTGTGATGATGTTGCTTGGATGAGTTCCCTTGCTCATCTCTTTCGATTTAGACCCGTTCTTCTAGTTTATTTCCAACCACTAGATACATGATGACTACATGAGCTCTTGCAAATGACTCTACCATGGTATATCAACTCTTATGCCTTACACCACATATTTTATGTGCGCTCGCAGATGGTACTTCATGGTGATCTTTGTTTCAGTGGATGTGCTATGATTTCATGTGTGGGTTTCTTGCTTAGACGTGGTGTGATGGTTTCTAACTTTGTCATGAAAGTAATAAATATTGGGTTTGAACTAATAACACCTCTTAACAATAAGATTTTATTAGTTTTTCTTGTTATACCACGAGGGGATATAATACTCCTTAGATAAGTGTTGTCATGACTTAGGCCAAATCATACTACTAGTGATCTAGTTGAATAACATACTTGATGTCCTACCCATGCCTAACATTTTCCATCTTTTCCCTTTCATTCCCATCCTGTTCATAAAAAAATATTGTCCTTGCTTATGTTTGACTTATCAAATGTCATCCAACAAGGTCTAAAAGAACAAATTAAAGATCAATGCAAGCCAAAGTCAAATAAATCCAAAAAAAGGGCTAGAGGTGAAGAGCAAAAATGATAAAAATAAAGAAATAATGAAGCCAGAGCTATGCCACTTCATTAAAAAGGCCCAACCCCTAAAGTTCTGTGCTAAAAGTGCATATCTAAAGAAAAGGACTAAAAAAACCAAATAAAAAATACAAAAAAAGGGGTAATAAATAAGGTGTCGAGGTGGTAACTCTTAGCAAGGCTCCCTCTCAAAAGGTTTGCATGTACAAAATTATATTTCTAGCTCTTGAAAACTAGTTATCCGATTTATAGACTTTAGACATCATTACACATGACTTTGAGGGTCAATACATAAAGTTCCCCCTCCCTTCTCATAAAATATTCATCATTTTTACCTATCTCTAACCAAGTGATCTAGCAAATAATTTATGTCCTAGGAATTGACACGTGTAATAAGGGTAAGGTTGTACCACCATGGTAAAGTTAGACAAATGGTAAAATTAATTTATGTTATGAGGTTGTTACAAGGGATTACTTAATGTGCATTGCCTAATGACATGTGTTGAAGTTTGACTCATCATTATAGGTGGGCACCCCACATTGGGATCCGTGCACTATGCCTTGATATTTATGTACATGCATTGGGATATGTGTACCTATATTCAACCATATCTACATACATTAAGATTTGTGTACATGTATTCATCCATATCTACATACATTGAGATCCATTCCTTTTTTCTTGTGATCCATGTCATTGCATGGGGATCCCTGACAACACGTGGTGATGACAAGGATGCCACATCATCACAGAGGTGTCCACATCATCATTTGTACATTTGACTGCATATGGAGCATACATAAGCTTGTTTTGATGATTATCATTTGATATCCTAACACACATGTGGGGTGCACCCCTTTGGGACCCCTCTTTCACACGAGGGAGTGGTTTTGAGCCTTTGGAGATGGTTTCTACTTTCCACATGTGTGAACACTCCTCTAGGAGTCTTTTCTCTCTCCTCATTCCCACATATGAGGTTTCTAATGCCTTATAGAAGGGCACAACACTTATCCTACTTGTTCCCACACATGCGAGGGTGCTCATGGTATTTTCCTTGGTTTGAGGAATGCACTCTTGGTTTTCTAGCATGGTTTTGACCTCACACATGGTTTGGCCCCTTGATTGAGGAGGGTGCTCTTGTTTTGATGGTTTTCTCCCATTGTATTGAGGTTCTCATGGTTTTCATTGGAGCACATGGTATGAGCACATGGTTTCATTTTGAGCTCATAGTATTGTATACATGGTATAAAGAGGGCCTTATCTATATAAGGAGGGTGCCTCTCTCACTTTCATTTGTTGGAAATAAAGTGGAAGAACTACTTGCTACTTGTGTTGTGAGATCTTTTATCTTTTGAGTAATGTTCTAGGGTTTTATGAGAGATTTTGAATTGCAAGCCTTTTTAAGAAAGGAGCTATCATGAGGGAAATATTGCAAGTGAGGTATGAATTGCATTTCTATTTCATTTCTTTATTGAATTTTAAGCTAGAGTTTGGTATTAGAGGTGAATATCCAAGGGTTTCATTTATTTACTCTAGATCTAGTGCATGGTTCACTTTGTGATACTTAGGTTGATTTCCATAGAATTAATCTCCCTTTAATCCTTGCCATCTTTCATAATCTTCTAAGTTTTATGCTCTTCTAAGTATTTTACATGATATTTGGGGACTTCAACAACTAAGTCGAGAGAACAATTGTCAAGGGTTTCTAGACCCATAACCCAATGGTAAGTGACTATTTCATTTGCATATTTTAGCCATCTCTTAAAATTTTCCTTTTCTATTTTCTTACAATTGACCAATCTAGGTTTTTCTTCAAAGTTTCATCTTCAAACTAAGATTTCTTTCACTCAAGTTTCAAGCTAACCCTTGTTCAAATTTTACATCAACTTGAGTTTCAAATGTAGGCCGATCTCTATTCTCTTGCTTTTGATGCTAATCCATCTGATTTTGTTGGTGGAATCTAATTTGTCTTTGCTTTATTAAAACATAGATTAACACCTACACTCTCTAAGTAATCAAATAACTCTTTAATCTAAGGTTTTCTTTAAACTTGAGTGCATTCAATGTTTTACCCTTGCAAATTTAATGATGAATGTGGAAATGGCATAATAATTTTGTGAGCTTGACCAAAGGCCCAACGATTTGATCTCAACTTTCACACTTAGGTGATATTTTGGCTTTTTTTTTTTGTGTTCCTAACCTCTTAAGACAATGAATTGATGCATTTACTATGGAATGATTTGGTTCCTAAGCAAAAATGGCCAAGCATCTTAGTGCTTCTCATGCTTTAAAATCTATGGTTGAGGGTTAAACACTTCATGAGTTACTTTGATATAATGGTTTGATGTGCACAACATTTGGTCTTGATTTGGATTAATGGTATAACTTATGTTGCAATTTGAATGCACTTCTGAACATGCACATTTGGAAGACGTTTTGAGTCCATTTTGAATAGAAATACATATCAATCCTAATCAATACTATAAACCCTTGAGTGCTATCATTTTTTAGTGAAACGTCTCACCTTTATTTCTTTCCTTGGTTAAGAATTTCATAAGCACGAGTGGGTTTTAATCATTTAAGTATTTGACACTTCATTCAAGTATATGGCGATTGATTTCTGTGGTATCTACAATATTGAATAGTTTACCTAACAACCAACTCTAAATTTTATATTCAATGCATCTTATTTTTATATTCAATGCATCTTATTGGTTGATGGTTTTATGACATTTGGACACAATCTTTCAATCATTGGGGACTTGTTGTCTGATACTCTATTTAATCATTGGCATATGGTTACACTTATGGCATGTTGAGAATTTTTCTAAGTGAGCAGGATTCCCAAATTTTGCACATCTTAGAATTTTTAGCACTTAAGCTTATTGGCTATGATGGAATGGTTTCATTGAATGATAAACTCATTTAAGTTTCAAAGTGGTCAATCTAACTTGCAACATTAGCACTTATAATTTGTCACCATGATTTCATATGTCAATATTGGCTTACCTAATAAATTTTATGATGTTTGCATCTCACATAATAGACCACACTTCTGGGATATAATCGATTTGATTTCCTTCCAAGAACCTTTCATAGATTTCTTATATTTCTACTTCAACATGTGCCAATAAACATTCGACATCTTGGATTAGCAATCATAAGCATTATTTGAACTTTGTCTTTAAAAGGACAACTAGTCATAGACTTTTCCTTGGGAATTACTTGAGTTGTACCTTTAGTAAGTGAGTTAATTTGATTCAATGAAATTTTGTCAATTTTAGCTAAGACCTTCTCACTCTATACTCAATAATTTGGCTTAGATTGACCATAGGGTTTGGCTCCTAGGCAAGGATTCTTTAGTCTAAAGAGTGGAGCAAGGCCATCAAAATCCAATGGGTGGCTTGTTTGACAGTGCCCCTAGGGTCTTCCAGTAAGGTTGGGACTTTTCCTTGTAGGAAATAGTTTGAGTGGTAACACTATCCATTAAGTAGTGTCAACACATCCTCAATGCATGCACCACAACAAGAAGTTCCATGTCAAGAATAACATAATTTTTCTCATGTTTCTTTAATTTTATTGACTCATAACACCTCACATGATTTTCTTGCATGAGAACACCACCAAGTCCTTCCATTCATGCATCTATGTACACAAAAAAGTCTTTGACTGGAATTGCAATATTCAAAATTAGTGCATTGGTGAGGAGATTTTTCAAACGCTGAAAGCGTTCCTCACATTTATGGGACCATTCAAACTTCTCCCCTTTCTTTTGCAAAGAAGTTATTGGGTGTGCAATCATGGAGAATCTCTAAATGAATATTTGATATTAACCAACAAAACCCATGGAGGATCTCACATCAGTATCCTTCTTAGGAGTGGGCCAATTCACTATGATCTCAGTATTTTGAGGATCCACATGTACTAATGGGATAATGTGATGCAAACAATGAATTTGTTTTTATAGAAGTTACATTTGATGAGTGTTGTGTATAGCATGTGTTCTTTCAGTACTTGTGAAACCATTTGCAAATGATCCTTATGTTTATTTCTATTCAAATAAATTAGTATACTATCAAGGAAAACTAGCACAAACTTATCCAATTATTTACCGAAGACATTATTAATCAAGCACATGAATGTAGCCAGTGCATTTGTGAGATCGAATGGCACCACTAGAAATTCACAATAACCATACCTTATTTCAAAGGCTTTCTTGTGGATGTCTTCTTTCTTAATTCTAACTTGATGATATCCCAACCTTAAATCAATTGTTGAAATTACCTTTGCCCCTCTTAATTGATCAAATAATTATTAATTTGGGTCTATGGATACTTGTTTTTCAATATTACTTTATTTCGCTCTTTGTAGTCGATATGTAGCTCGAGAGTTTCATCTTTTTTTTTTTTTACGAACAAGATGGGTGCTCCCCACGGGGACACATTTGGATGAATGCATCCTTTATTCATCGACGATTATAGTTGCATTTTTAGCTCCACTAATTTTGGGTGCTCACTCTACAAGGACTTCTAAACACTAGTGCAACTCCAGGGATAATGCCAATTTAAAAATCAATATCTTTTTGGAGGAAGTCCTGACACTTCATTCATAAATACATCTTTGAATTCTTGTAATATAGGATAGTCCTCAAGATTTGGACCCTTATCCTGCATTGATTTGAATACATAGGCTGCATACAATATACACCCCTCTCTGAAGCATTTCTTCAGTGACAAGGTTTAATTCTATTTTATAAAGATTGCCTTTGGAATGCCTCAGACTAATCTTGAATTCCCATCTTCATCAATGCAATCAAAGGTCTTTTTGTAACAGTCAAACTTATTTGGATGTGCTTCCAACCAGTGCATACCAATGGGAACATCATATGAACAATTGACACAAGGTCAGATTTGTCCATGTGAAGAGTCCATTCAATTGTAGTGAACATCTCTCCACCATTTCAAAAGATTTTCTCTTTGTTCCAGTGTCTCATTGAACTAGCCACGGTTTACTATGCTTACACTTCTTAAAAGCACATGATTCAATGACTTTAGGAGTACCATAACTTTGACTATATTCTAGATCAATCAAAATGGAAAGGGATTACTTAAAGATTTTATCTTTAGCTTCAACCACTACTAATTGATGATTTACTTGTTCGTCATCCAATGGCACATAATATTAGGAATAATCCTTTCTACAACATTAACAACAATAGCCTCTTGAATGCTATGGACATTCTTGGTATTCTCGTTTTGATGTGGATAATTTATGAGAAAATGGTCTTCTCCACTTCCCCAACATTAAATAGGTTCTCTTGGCCTCTTTCCCACTGATTCATGGGGCTTAGTTCCACTTTGTGTTGGTTGATTATACTAGAAATTCTTTCGCTGTTTTTAATAATGAGGGGGCCTTAACCCTTTCTTTCTATGGTCAAGCTACTCCCTTTTGAATTTCCATGCCTTGTGAACCTCTGGCTTGTTTTTGTTATGCTCATAACAATACTTACCCTTTGTAATGGCCTCATCGAGAGTTTGAGGTTAGATGAACACAATTCTGTACCTGTAGGATTGAGGTAGTCCACTTAAGAGATGTTGGATCTTTACCTCACATCTTTGATGTACTTGACATATGAGCAACTCCAATAATTTAGTCACATATTCATCTATAGTCATTTGTTCCAACTTTAACTTATGGAATTCTTTGACTCTACCATCATAGTATCTGTTTGAGAGATACTTTTGTTGAAAGTACTTCTTGAACTGTTTCTAAACAAATTTTCTCTCACCGATTTTCTTGACTTGTCTAAGGTGTTCCCACCAAAGTAATGCTTTTCCATTCAAATTATATACTATCACTCTAACTTTCATGTTTCTAGGATATTCATGGACTTGAAAATACTTCCTCATGCCAAGAAGCAAAGACTTAGCTTCTTAACTCTAGCTTACCTCCCCATCAAAAGTGAGTGGTTTTTCTTTTCTAAACTCTCCATGCAAACTATCTTTGATATGCCTCTTTCTTCTTCGCCTATGAGAAGAAGATCTTGTACTACTCAATGAATCCTTGGAGGAAAATGATTCACTGGGAGATGATTATAATGGTGTGTATGTACCATCACTAGAGGTGTTTATTTTGGTGCTTTAGGACCACTTATGATTTCTTGAATTGATCCCACCTTGTTCAATATTGTTTGACCTTTTCCCATGGTGCAATTGCCTCTATATATTTATTAAACTTTGCAACATGCTAGCATTCCATTGATTATGTTCCTTTTGAGATCTAATTAACCTCTCATTATCTTCTTTGCAGTGTTGGAGCTCTATCCTTTGGCTTCTCATGATTTCTGCAATATCTAGAGGAGTCTTTGATTCCTACATCCATTATGTTCATGAAAAGGAATGGCCTTATTCTAATACCAACATTTTCGATTTTTGCCTGGCTAGAGCAAAATAGTCGAGATTATCACCCTATTCTTATAGCTCTTTTTACAAAAAAACATCAATTAATCCTCAAGAAATATGCCCTTAGGATTAATGCTATCTTTTATAATTGTAGCATGTCAAAGAAAGATAAAAATATTTATAATAGAAAATATTTTTTGAATTTTTACAACAACTTTAAAAATAAAAATATGATACAAGATTACACAATAACTCAAATGAGACTTCAAAACCATCCAAAGATTTTATTTATTCAAATCTGAAATACAACTGACAACATTCTTCATGCCCCAAAGGTAAGGACCAGAATGAGACTTAGTAGTCAGAGGTGGTATATTACATCACACAGAGACAACTGATATCTTTAAGTGAAACCAAGACTGAAACAAAGCTGAAATGACATGCCACAAATGCCATTGTCTTGACTCTACACAAAATTCTTAATCAATACTGAAAACTAATCCAAAAATTTAATAAGAATCCATAGTCTATCAAAAACATATGATCAACCCTTTGAAGTATATCAATAAATTAATACTTCTTGGTCCTCCTTATTGCCACCTTCAGTACGATCTTGCTATCAACAAGAAGTTCTTAGCACTTATGTATCTTAGAGATGAATGAAATAGTAAAGTAATCTCACTTAAGAAGCAAGAGCATACCTTATTAGAGTTGTTCTCTCTATCACTCTCTCTTTTGCTTGTCCCTTGAAATCTTCTTTTATTTCTCCAAATGGTAGTATGAGTAGTTCAACCACCTTTTAGTTAAGTTGTTAACTAATTAAAGTTCAGTGGGAACAACTTTTATTTTAAATATTAATAAATAGTGATGAGGATCTAATAAATATTAACTAATAGGTGGGGACACCCTAACGTCTTTTTTTTTTAACATATCCCCCTTGTTCCTCCGTGAAAATAAATATAAATCAATGTCATCAAACATTCATTTAGTCATCAATGTAACACATATCTCGATCAACTAATAAAAGTACTTGTAAACATCCTTGTGACTCCCGAATAATAAATATATTTATCAAAAATAAAGTTATCATATTTTTGTCTAAGTTAAAAACTGTCATAAATATGTCAAAATAAATACATCATTAACTGCCCAAAAAATAATACTGCTGTGAAAATATCCAAAAATGATGAGTAATCAACCTATCCAAAACATAACACTATCCAGAAAATAATAACCAGAACTGTCCTCAACAGTAAAACCATCATAATATCACTATAAAATTAGAAGTCATATTTATTATGAGAAGCATTTTTCCTCTGTTCACTTCCTTGTGATTTTGTTGGCTTTACGAATTCCATATCCTCATTAACATGTGCTTTACCTCTTGCTGCTAACGCTTCCGGATGCATGTCCTCCAAGGAAATGTGTTTACCTTCATGTTTTGGATATTTGTCATGATAGGTGACTGAATGTGAGGAAGTTACTGACTGATCAAAGTCGATTGGGCAAGTCTTTTTCCTTTGCTAGGCTCGGGCTCATGAATATGAGATTTAAGCTTCTTTAATGGCTGAGTAGAATGGACACGAGAAGCTTTTGATGTAATATGTAGGGAAGATTTCTTGGGAGGAGGTGGAGGCAATGGTAATGAAGCTGTGAGCCATCCTTGCACTTGATGCTGAGGAGGTTTAACAATTTCGTTCCAACCATTATTGGCTGAAATCTTAGGAGGTAAAGAAACATGTGGCTGTACAGGAATACCATAAATGCTATGATGAGGTTGGAGGGGTGGCCTTTCAGGTGGATGTCAGGGTTGGAAGGCCCCTTGTCCTACTGGGTTTAAGAAACCAGTTTGTAGGAGTTGATTGAATTCCTCAGAATCAACATCAAAGTGGATTGAGAAGCAAAGTCTTTTATTACCCCAAAAATCATTAGGCCTTCTTTTTCTTCCCCTGTTTCCTCTGCCACCACTTCTTCTACTGAAGAAACTCGTATATAAGTGCAAGTTAAAGTTAGAGCATGCATACAATAGCTAATAAGCATCAAATACCATTTGCATAAAATAACTGAGAAATAGCTATGTTTGACAACAAAAAATCATGCAAGCAGCCAAGGACATACATGGAAGGTCAATTCAAAACATCAATTTTGCCTTTAATCACTTCTTCATTCCCCACAAGTAATTATTATTTAAGAACATGGGAAAATCATTGTATTGAAGGAATATGATGGAATTTGTAATGTGCAAAAAGTGAAATAATGAGAAGGAAAGATAATGGCACATGTTCAAAAACACTTTAATTAAACATATGCAAAATCTAATTTTCTGTCAACAACCTATTCATTCATGCCTTGCCAAGTCTATATTCTCCTCTGCTAATCCTTTACTGTCCATAAATTAATTATACATCAAGGTGAGATTTTGAATTAAAATGGAAAGGGAATTTGGGAGCTGGGAATAACTCATGAAAAATGAAAATATGGAGGGAATTGGACTTGAGCAAACTAAAAACTGAGTTTCTCAAATGCAACAACCTGTAACAATTATCTGGCCATAATTACATATGTGTATTGACCACAATACATATTTTGCCTTTTAAATATTAATATCATTCTAACAGAGAAAATTCTGAATTTATATACCACAGGAGGAAAATAAATGACCATTTGAAATGATATATGGAAATGGGAATGAGGGAATAATTTAATGAAAAGTTGTAGTATGAAGGAATCGATCTTGTGCATATACGATAAAGTGTATAGTTCTCAAAGCCAATTTCGTTCTTATTCCAATACTCAAAGCCATAAGCAACCATGTCTAACACTTGCAACATATGCCAACTTTTATTTAACCTTTCTCCCATCATTGATGTATGTGTCGATATTCAATTGTGAAACAATGAAACACAATTGACCAGCCTAAGTTTGTTCCTCAAACAAAAATTGTGTTTCTCTTCAATACCAACATATGCATCATTCTCTTTTATAACAACCAATGAATCGATATAATTTATATCACCACCCAAAAAAATTTGCTTGCACTGTGAGAATTGAAACTGGGTTTGGGCAATCTAATCACAAGTAATATGTTTCTTTAAACCTCAAACAAATTATTCAACATAACTCTCATGCCTCAAAATATCATCAAAGACTATTCGTTCGCTGTAGTTTACTCTTTCCTATTTTTTTTTGTTAAATTTGGTTCAAAACAAAAATGATTCACTTCCCAAATTGATGAAACAATTTGAACCTGTTATCTCTCCAGGAGTCCTTCTCAGGTTGCAGCTTGAAGAAGCCTGGTAACTTAAATTTTTTTGGTTTTCTGTGTATGTTGGATCAAATGGGATACACAAACAACTGGTTCACACTTAAGACACTTAATAATATAACCAGATGAGACAATGCTTTCAAAAGTCAATAATCAGATAAGTAATTGAACTGGTGGGTGAAGAAAGTCTATATCTATCAACCAGAACACATATGTGATGGGCTGAATAAAGATAGCACAGATTACTTGTTAAATCAATGTTTATGAGTTGACCAATGAGATGACAGTCATTTGCAACTAGACAAACATAGATAACAGTAATCATTCAAAACATAGGAAAGAGAGAAGATGACAATATGACTTTAATAGTGAAAGGAACTTTTGATCTGTGTTATATGTAAAAGGTCTCAGTACAAAAACAACATGGTCTAGTCTCCAGACTCAAAACCAGTAATACTTAGAAAGCATAGGCTTTATAGCCTTTACATGCAAGTTCAAGATCCTATAAAACTGGATCTGAAATGCTAAAAATAGAACAAGGTCAAAACAATTTTCAAACCATAGGATTAGATCCTAACTTAAAGGAGTGAAATCCTAATATAATCTGTGATCTTCAGCATCTTCAACATCTCCAACAATCTTCTGGGTGATGACAAGGCACTAGAAATCTCCCTTTGATAGCTGAGCAAATCTTCATTGGTCTTTAACCCAAAAATAGAATAACCTTTGACCTTTTTTCCTCAAAATCTGAAAAGAAAGGATGATCTTTATCCATTTTAATGTTAGCATTCATTTGGAACCTTCCTCAAATGATTTAGCAGCAAAAATATTCGATCTGGGCAAAAAGCCTAACATTCTGCCTATGTCTACGCTTTCGGCAGCTAATGAGTATGAGACATAATGGAATAAGCTACCGAAAGCTTCGCTTTCTGCAACTAACAACGCCTTTTGGAGCCCGACTAAGCTGCCGAAAGTGCAGACTTTCAAAACTATTTCCAAAACTGCAAAAAYTGAGTCTTTTCTCTATTTAACCATCATGAAACTTCATTGCTGCTTGGAAGTCCYGGATTATCTTTGATTGAATGATGATCCTTGAGCTTTACTCACCACCTGGGCTGTAAATCATTACTCTCTCCTTGGTATGCTATATATGATTAACTTTTCTTGTAGACTCCATTGAAGCTCTTATAGTCAAAATGTTTATGGCTGGATGCATTCATACTCTGCAAAAAAAGATTCTTTATATAGGATTTATGTTTTAAGAATATCAATAGCATTAAGAAGCATTTGAGAAGTTTTGAGTTCTTTTGTGGATTGCATGCTGAATATAAAACTGTCATCTTTAGCATAAATGCTCACGAGCCTTGGTTTTCCCCATATCCATGGCATAATCATTGCTCCAAGATTGATAGTGCTGTAGCCATTTCCAGAACTATTTTACTATGTCGAAGTCTGTAGTGGAATTGGAATATTGACCAGTGATGGAACTGGAAGTGAAATTTGAGAGAAACTGAGATTATGCAGATCTAGAGGCAAGGGAGGGATAAATATAAACGAGGGGATAAGTTAACAGATTCAGTTGATAATGATGGTAAAAATGGAGGAGGTATTATATACTGCAAAGTAGATACCACTGTGCTAGAGGAATGACATGTTCATGACGATTTGAAAATATTTGAACAAAAGGTTCAATGTGGTGCATTGCTGTATGCCTTGCAGCGTCAAAGCTACCACTCTTTTGAGCACTGTCACATTGTATTCCAGCTTCATCCATCTTGCCATCAAACATATACACTAGTGCTAAGGAAGCCATAAAACGTGACATCTTCGATCCAAACGATGAACAAATCCAAAACCCTATAGAGGCGATCTAGCACATGCTACCATTGCCATTAAAGCTTCTAGATCTGTCTTTGCATGCCATATGAACTCTATGTCTGAAATATCTTCTGGAATAAAATGAAGAGCGAGCTTGGGGTTTCTTTTCTCGATCAAATATCTTCTCAAGAATCTAAAGTTGCGCCTGACTTGGTGTCCAACGCTGTTAATCACTCACTTTCAAAGCCACAACTGTAATATTACATTCAACCGCTTCCATCTTCTATTTATCTGATACATGTTAAAAGACCCAGCCAGACGGGTGGCAAAAGAACTCTTCATTCTCCTATTGCCCTACAGAATGAGCCAGCAAATCGGGCAGAGAAAGAAGCAAATAAGTGGCCGCCATTGGAAGTAAT
The DNA here is from genome assembly GCA_010110895.2 of Picea sitchensis. Classification (NCBI taxonomy): domain Eukaryota; kingdom Viridiplantae; phylum Streptophyta; class Pinopsida; order Pinales; family Pinaceae; genus Picea; species Picea sitchensis. Next base: position 55,879 of record SNQJ01S0004441.1, on the reverse strand, counting down.
ATAAGCATCCCTGAAATTTACACATGTTGAACAATAAAACAATGATCTGTCTTTTAAGAGTAATGAATGCTTGACATCAATGTGGTATTCGACTTCTCTTAATCAGTTTGCTGATGGTGCTATTGATCCCTGGAGCATTCTATCTGTTGATAACAAACCTTGACACTTCAAAATCTTTGTGGCATAATTCTCTTGTAATCAGATAAATCAAATTCCAAAATTTATATACTCAACACCTGCAATTTCTAAAGCGTGGTTCATTCCTTCTCGTGGCCCTTCTTCCATGCGGCCCGATGCCTTCAACCTATCAAACATTCCAAAAATGCAGAGATTTTCACCACATGACATTTGCGTTCGGTTTTAGTATTGACTTATGGCTTGACATATGTGATATGACCTGTCGACTTAGCATAAGAATAGGCTTGTGGTTTTAGTTTTGTGGATTTGTGCTCGACCTAAGTTTAGCATATATGATATGGCTTAGGTTACTATTGTATATATTCATGCTTTGTCATATGGCTAGGTTTTGACATAAAGATTTACTCGTGGGCCGCTTAAAATTGTAAAGTATGATTTGTGACTTAGGAACACGATATTCAAAAGCACACACCGCATCTTTGGCGATAAGATTTACAATTGCAAATCTAAAAGGTAAAACAAAACTAGGATTTTAGGCAATACTAACAACGTTTTTGGAATGCAGGGCAAAGGGAAAAAGGAACAAATTCTGGGCAAAGAGATCAATAGGAGCTTGTCAAGGTTGATTGGGGAATTGGAGGTCTAGACATTTTCCAAGGAATTGAAAATGAGTGTATTTTAAGAAAAAGTGAAGAAAACACTCTAAAAATACCATTGTATTTTTTTTTATCGCTGACAGAACCATTTCCAAATCAAATTTTGTGTAAAAATGCAAGTATGACAGACGATGATACTCAAACATCCCAACAATTTGATATATATATATATATATATATATATCACTTCAAAAAGATACCATCCATATCCATTAAATGAAACCGATCAAAACACATTATACTCAGTCGCTTCCATGCAAATCATGACCAAGATTTGAAACTGACAATGCTTTTCTTTTCATACATATTATGAAAGCTCAACATACAATGCTAGGATTGTTAACCGGAGAGAAACAAAACCCATTTCATAAAATCTGAAATCCCTTCTTCAATATGTAGAGGTGTAGAATCATAGGGTTTATCATTGAAGTTAACCCAATTTCTTAATCATTGGCATCGACCAAGCAAAGCCATTAGATGGTTCTTTAATACGTGGGTTCGAAAACTGGGAGAGCTCATAAATTATTCTTGGCCCAGGACAATTTCTTCAAGAGAGAAATATGAACAGATGCAACCCAATAGAGAGTTGAAAAACCCAAAACCTGAATTCCAAGCCTAGGGTATCACCATATGACACATGATTCTTTCCAAGCAGAATGTCATGCATTAAGGTGGCGAGGGGCTTTATCATTAAACAATGGAAAATTATCATAAAAGGGTAAGGTTGATGATTGACTTTAAAAACACACACACACATACACACAGACTGTGTCGATAACAGATAGAGGTTGAAGACTCAACTTTTAGAATAAAAATGTGTCAAGGGATAAAAACTTTGAAGTCCAACTTTAATCCCCAACAATATTTCACTCTTTAATTTGGGATTGAAATGAACCAATGAGCCTAACAGTAGGAGCATATCTACAATAATTTTGAGAAGGAAATAAACGCTACAACACAAGTCCAAAGCAAAGCAACATGCTCATCCACAACCATACAAAGATCTTTCTAAATTAACACTGGAAAGTTGACATGCATTTGATGGGTATGCCTATAGTCACATACCTTTGCTTAAATCTTGCTTGTCACTTGGAAAGATGAGTTTCAGTGCCATAAGAACCATGGCTTAGGGTCAGACATAACTTACTCCTTTAGAGCTCAATTCCAAAACCATCGAAATGAAAATGCCAGAACATTTGAGGGTGGTAACCTCAACCAAAATCCTGCATCCCATGCATTCAATGCATGGGACCTCACGTCCCTCAAACATTAACTCTTTTTCCATATCATACTTCCACTAATCAGCCACAACGAATAGCAATGCAAATTACCATGCCACATATGCAACATATCACATGTTTTATATCCATGTCAACCAAGACTTAACACCATTTGGAACAATGGCTGGGACTTACCAACTCGACATCCTTTCAAATTAACCCACATTCGTTGCCAACCCAATGATGCGACGATATATACAAGTCATAGTAAATGCTTAAATGCAAAGTTCGAATGGTATCATTATGTTATACAAAATCGATATGAAAGTTTGTAATATACCATATGCATTACGTTGAAAAACATTTCCAACCTTTAAACATCATCGTGCCACCTTTTCACTATAGCAAATAAACTATATATAAGAGCATGATACTATAACATGTAAGGTTGCGTTATGTAGCTTGAATATCATTTCATGTTCGACCATTGTGATATCATCTAACCAATTTTTAAATGTAGAGACCACCTTATCTCTTGGAACCAAAATTCACATATGCCATGAGAGCGTTGTAATATGCCAACAAATTTTGATGATGTGAACACAAACATAATCATTAGCATGCATATATATATATATCATAGAAATACCATCTATTTGGCACTAGTAAACATGGTAGACAACTATGCTGTCCTAGCCACCAAAACGTGGAGAAACCCCAATGGATAATCATTGATGGAGCAAGATGCCTCAAATAAACTGAAGTAAAATTAAATGTCATCATTAACTCTTTATAACAATGGGATTGCCGATTTTCCTTCTCTTTTTAGGGGCTCCCACCTATAGTTAAATATTTACATATCATAGATAATATTTTTTTAAAAATAGTGCCTTGCAATCATTTGCAGAGTTGGTGGCCTAGTTGGTGATTTTATGAGTCAACACATTACACCGTCTTTACATTTTTGCCATGCAAATTCTCACCTATGATGTTTACTTCATAATCATAAGGGTTTTGTGCATCTCCTATGATGATAATTTGACCGGTCCAACTAAGACTAAGTCTCTATCTCTCTACAACTCTGTTGTAGCAACATCAATGCTTAGATTGGACATCAAGCACTATGTACAACAACAATTTTGTTAGCTTAACAATGACAACATACCATCCTAGCAATTATACTTATTCATGATTTTATGCCCAAATTGACCCATTGTTGTACCTTTCTTTGATCTCCTATCCCATAAATATCCAATGCTAAAACCTTTGCTATAATACCACTCTATGACATACCCGACCCCTTGGTCATCTCATTGAGGGGATGAGTATTATCTTTTTGTCATTTTTATTGACCCTAATCTCTTTGGAAACCTTGATCCACTTATCTGTTAGGCTCTATCTTCGTTATGTGGGTCAAAGACCACATGTAGCACCTTCGAAGCTTACATCGACCCTTCTTAGAAATCACACATCACTCCAATTCAAATGATTAGGCATTGAACTTCTTTGAAAGAAGATGCATCACCCCCTTTTGGAAGGTTCTCTCTATCTCACACACACATAGGACACCAACCCTATTTAAATATTGACATATTAGGCATCTTCGAACATCTTATAGCAGCTCCATTCGAAAGATATCCCCACGGCCCCGTTCGAATGATAGACCCATTGCACCCTTTTGAAAGAAACCTGATCAAGAAATTTCAGACGAATCCCCATTGGTTCGATTTGAAAGAAGCCCCATTGCTCTGATTCAAAACATGGCTCATTGGGCCATTTTGTAACAAGCCCATTGGGTCGCTTTTGAAGTAACCCTCCACTTTGCAAGAAAAGGGCCATATGGCCCCTTTGAGATAACAATGTAAATTTTGAAAGGAAAGGGTCATCAGGTTGCATTCGAACATGCACTTGACTTCGAAAGAAAGAGCCATCCAACCATTTCGAAAAAAGGTTGTTGAGCCTTTTTTGAATTGATGCCCAAACTACAAAAATAAAGGTTGTCAAGTCCTTTCTAGGATTCAACCAGACTTTGAAAGGAAGTATTATGGGCCTCTTTTGAAGATGCACCTCGAAATGAAGGAACAATGCCGTTGAGTTCCATTGTTTGAATATGGCCCATTAGGCCTATTGAAAGTTGATGCCTTGAAATGAAAGAGTAAGGGCCTTCAAGCTAATTCAAAAATAATCCCAGACTTTAAATAAAGGCCTTTGGACTTTCTTTGAAGAATACCCCAAAGTAAAGACATAAGGCATTGTTGGTTCACTTCGATCATGATGCTTTGAACTTAAGATAAAAGTGCTTTATGCACAACCTTTGAGCTATTCATATGGGATTTTTGCGAGATAAGAGGAAAAAAGGCTCAGATAAGATGAAAAAAGGCCCCCATTTAAAAAATCGAAGGGAACTCAACAAATTCAAAAGGTCCTACTTCATATTGGAATTTGGTTGTTGACCATGTCGACATACATGAATAGTTCAAACTATTCTTGCCATCAATAGCTCAAATTTGAATTTACTAATACATAATACTAAATAATGTAGTGGCGCTAAATATGCATAAACTTCATTTAAAAGAAAATATTTTTTTTTAAAATTCCTTCACAAATAAAATACATGCTTAATTTGTAAAATTGTAAATAGAATTTCAAACGTAGAGATGGAACACTTATCTTTTCACCAATATGGTCCAAGGAAACTCATTGCATGCAAGTAATTTCCCACCCCATTGTAGGCGTTCACTACAGATGCCACCCCTAAGTTGTGCTATGAGGCCACTAGGGTGAAGGTAATTGGGTAAGGACTCTTAGGTCACTCACCCAACCCATTTTCTCTTAGGCTTAACGAAAATGTCCACCACAAAACATTTTAGGAACCATTCAGCTAGCACAACCTTGGCACTCTCCTCTATTGCCCCACATAATAAAAGGAAGATCTTTCCCTTTTGTGCTCAACAATCCCTTAGAAATATTCTCCCCTCCAATGCTCTTTAATGTGGGTGGAAAGAGTCCAATTTGTTGTCTTCCTTCAGAAATAACCTAACAGAAGTATACCTTAGCCTTGAGCACTCAATGAGCAACAATTTATAGGGAAAAGGGGAGGGTTGAATCCATGAATCTTAGTCCCACTTTTTGGCAAGTTGTTCACGTGAAAGTGGCCTATCTGAAACCTTGATGGAGGTTTTACCTTGATGGAAGATTTAAGCCCTCGATCAAGGGCTTAAAACCTAGTCGATCAAAGTAAAACTTGGATCAATCCTTTTAAACCAATATCAACTATATATGTAAAAAATACTTATATTGAGGGTTTTAAAATACCTCGATTGAGGGCTTGAAAGTCAAGAATCCTTCCCCATTTTTGTAGGTTTTCATGGAGCTGCGAATTATAGAAGGTGAAATCCATCCACCTCTTGCATGGAAGGTGGCATACTTGGTGCATGTATATTCATCAATGAATTCTCTATCCAATGACAATGTTCCCATTTTTTTTTCATACTACATTTTTCAATTTATTTCTTTCTAAAATGTATACATACCCTAGTGAATGGTGATGATGATGTCTTCTAACACTCCTTGATTGTCTAGATCCCCCATGATCATCACTCCTATCATGAGATCTTTATGCTTCTACTTGCCTTGCACTAGTTGCTTGTTTTGTGCCAAAGTATTTATTGACTTTCTTCTGCAACATATTCAGACTTTGCAATATCTCTTCTCGAGCCCTCATCATATTTTCATTGTCTTCCATATATCTCTGCAAGCTTCTCATAATTTAGACCAATTTCACTGGCTTCACTCTAATTCTACATCCATTGGAATCAATCTCTACATTTTTCATGTTGACATGTAAGCCTCTGACCTCATATCCATGACTGTAAGATCCTTGGGCATCCTCCATATATGTAGTCCTCATGTAGGAAACCATATATGCTTTCCTATATCTCTAATTCTGCAAAAAAAGTACATGCAACAATTGTTGTTAGAATTAGGCATATTGCAAAATATTTTATTAATTATGTTACATGCCATCCTTCATCTCAATTTACGAAGAACACAATGCACTAAGTCAAATTTTGATTCTTAAGACAAATTCATCTCTAAATCATCTTTTCAATGACTGCTTGTTTTCCCAAATTTGAGCTACGTGTTGATAGTTATGGTTTGCAAAAGTTTAGATCGATTTCTCATTTTTCCCTCTATGCTACAAGTGTCTTTTCTTTCATACTATACAATTTTAGGTATCCATATTCCAATTTCGGTTCCATGGCTGCCTTCTATGGTCCATGAGATTTCCATAGATCACTCTAGTGCCCCAAACTGACTTATGAGCAAGGAGTTATTCCCTCTGGAAGTAAACTAATACCTAATTTATACCATGTGCTGTTTCAACTGCAACTTCCTCATACAAGCTCTGTTTTGCGCTCAGATTGGATCGTTAGAAAGCTCTTACCGAGTTCTTTCATTTAAGCAGTAGATACCTTATGTACCAAAGGTACATATAGTTCTTGGTATTTCGACCCCTAAAAATGTTGTATATGGCCTCAAAATGCCTCTGCATGTTTATGACCTTTGAAATCCTGAAAATATTCGTAAAAATTTACTGGTTTATTGCTATAGTGGTCCTTAAAATAGGTTGAATTTGTTTTCAAATTGTTCTGCAATGCTGTAGCACCCTATTAATTTGACATGCGCTTTTCACAAGGTTTTCTCGAAACTCGCAAGCCGCAAGCCCATCGAACTTTTCCTTCGTCAACCTTTCCATCGAAAAGTCAAATTGCATGTTATAGGGTTTTCCCAAAACCCACAAGCTAGTGGAAAATTTTCCTTCGCGGACTTTTGCATTGAAAATGTCAAGTTGCATGTTATAGGGTTTTCCCGAAAGCCGCAAACCTATTAGAATTTTTCCTTCACAAACTTTTGTTGGAGATATTACACACTCACCTAGGTAATTATTTTCCTAAGGTTGATAGTCTAATGTTGAGAACGCTTCCTTAGATGAAAATATTCTCTCTAGAGAATATTCCCCTACAAAATAGGGTGCTCCTCTTTAGTTCAGAGTCAATTACACTTAGTTACCTTCAATTAGACTAGTGCAAGTCACCCATGCATGGAAATCTCAGTTTTATCACCAACAATTGCTTGTGTTTTTCTCACTTCCACACATGTGACTCAGTTAACTAATGATTGCATGGATCAGTTAACTAGGACTAGGTGGCATATTACTTCGGTTTCTATCAGTGAGTGTCTAGATATCTCTAGATCACTACTATGACGACTTTACTTAGCCATGTAGAGTATATCATGTGTAATTAATCATTCTCTCATTATTGAATACACTTCTATTGATTCTTTTATGTCATCTTTTCTCTCCTTCTCTCAATTTGCAAGCTTTGTACGAATTGTTGTTAACTAGATTCTCTATACAAGTTTCACCACAATTCTACATGGTATCAGAGCCCACAGGTTGCTAGGAGAAAGGTGCACATGTATCTTATTTGTAGGTCCAGAAGGGAGATGCAGTAAAAAAAGATGGATTATTTGCTGGCAATACTTCTCACGCCTCATAACTACTTCGAGTGAAAGCTACAAATTTTGCATCAACTTAGATGCATATGCTTGTACCGGATTACCATGGCTACAAAGGTTGAACCAACCTCTGCTATCAAGAAGAACATGTATCTCAACCCCGTGGATGTGGCTTATGGCCTCCTTTGTGTGTCTATGTCCCTCGAGCTTTTCTTTCACATTGAAGCTTGTACACACTAGATGATATTTGGACAAAGTTAGAGGATCTCTTTGGAAAACAGGACAAAATGAGAGGCCATGTGCTCGAGGTCGAGCTAAATTCCTTAGATCCGAGGAATTTTGACAACATCTAGGACTTCTTTACGAAGTTCAAGTCCCTCCTCCTTCATCTAAAGGGATGTGGAATAGAAAAATCCACTCAACACAGTTAGTTAATCCTTTCTATCTTAGCAAAAATTGGTTTGAATTACGCTGTTTTTGTCTCATCGTTTCATACAAATAGATTCACTTCAGGAGCGCCCTAGAAAATGTCAACATTGGATCAATTTATTGAATCCCTCAAGCATGAGCAAGATAAACTCATCAAAATGGGGATAATCAAGGGACCCAATGCGCATGAAAGCAACGACACTTCCGATTCAAAGTCCAAGCAAAATGGCAAGGGAAAGGGGCATGCAGAGCTAAAGAAGGAAGGGTACTCCAAACCCTTCGATGATTCCTCAGGCTCCAAAGGTGGAAAAGGAAATAAAGGGAAGACCAAATGTGGTTATTGCAACTGTTGTTATCATCCCAAGTCCGCATGTATGAAGAAAAAAATTGACCAGATGGTGCAGATTCTTTAGAAGAAAAACCTCGGGGATCACATTCCCAAAGCCGCCAAAAAGAAGCCCGAAGATCAAGACAAACAAGGCAAGTCTCATGCATTGATTTCCATTAACTCTTCTCCTGATGCATGGATCTTAGATTCAGGCACATCCCACTATATGACAACAACAAAAAATGTTTTATCTTCTATTTCTGCATGCACATGTTCTCCCATCCACATGGGAGATGATACCCTTGTTGAGGTCATTGGCCAAGGGAGAGTAGAACTCCCACACAAAATTTTTGAGAACGTCTTGCGTGTTCCAAAACTCTATGTGAATCTACTCTCCATTTATTAGATAAAACATTTTGGTACAAGAAAAAGGGTGGAGTTCACACTTGATTTCGTAACCATATTTGATATTCATGATAACTCCATGATCACTGTTGGTGAGGTAAACTAACAATCTCGTTTGGATACTTTCAGTAAATTCATTGCTAAATTTGATTCTTCTTTACTATCGACGCATGCTGAGATACTAGTAGATTATGGCATGAGAGATTAGGCCCTCTGAACTTAAAATACATGCAACAACTATGCAAACAAGATATGATCACCGACTTGCCCAATATACACTTTTAAAAAGGAGTTTCTCAAGGATGTGTTCTTGGAAAACATCCTCAAGAGAAGTTTGAGAAAGGGAAGGCCTGAAGGGCCTCCTCTCCTTTGGAGCTCATCCAAAGTTATTTGATGGGACCCTTTCCTCATTTGTCCATTAGCAAAGCAAGGTACATGCTTACATTTATTGATGATTTCTCACGATACTCTTGGGTGTATTTTCTCAAGTAGAAGTTCGAGATTTTTGAGCATTTCAAAGACTTCAAAGCACATGTAGAGACTCAATCCGTGAGAAAGATCAAAATCCTTTGCACAAACAATGGGGGGTAATATGTGAACTGAGATGTCCAACATATTTGTTTAGAGGCAAGTATATAGCTGTAGCACACAGTACCTTACACTCCATGTTGCATGCAAGATATCTACTGCCCAAGATTTGGGACAAGACACTTAACTGTGCCAACCACATTCAAAACATATCTCCTCATAGATCTGTCAAGGATACGACTCCCTATGAGGCATGGACTATAAACAAACTGGAAGTCACCCACTTCCGAATATCTGGATCACATGCATGGGTTTGAGTACCCTCTGAAAAAGACGAAAGCATTAGATCAACATAATACCACATGCATATTTGTGGGATATCTAGATGGTGTGAATGGTTACATGTTACTTGATCCCTCTACTCACAGGCTCATTGTTGAGTGCAGTGTTCAGTTTGAGGAAATTCCCTTGCATGCACCATTGGAGCCACTTGAAGAGACCTTTGTACTACTGCCTGCATCAGACATCAGTGATGATGAGTCTACTCACTCAGATCATGGTTTTGATCTGAGCTCCGAATCTGATTTGAAAGATGATGAGCATGCCGATGATGAGCATGCAGATGTTGAGCCACCACATATGCCCAAGTGGGCATAGACCACCCTAGAGGCTGCATGAAACCTTGTGGGGGATCCAACAGATTAGAGGAGGACGAGGTATCAGTTCGAGGATCCTCCTCATGCACTCACAACTATCAAACCAATGATGCCCATGCATTGTTATATGGTTCTAGCTTCATACCCGTAGACTTATGCAAAGGCTATAGGAATCCCTTCTGGGAAGTCGTTATGCAGGAGGAGTGCAACTCTCTCCTCGTGAACCAAACCTGAGATCTGGTTCCGCTTCCTTCAGACATGAAACTTTTTAGATGCATATGGGTCTACATGAACAAAAAGGAAACAAATGGACATGTAAGCAGGTATACGACAAGGCCAGTTACCAAAGGCTTTCACCAGATCCACGTGATAGACTATGACGAGACATTTCTCCCGTAGCAAATATGGACTCCATCCGATTGGCCCTTGCCATTGCGACAACTAGGGGGTGGGAAGTTCACTAGATGGACGTGAATAATTATTTTCTTCACGAGGATCTCTTAGAGGAGATTTACGTGGAGCAACCGCAGGGGTTCATTCAAAACTCATCCTTAGTATGTCGACTAAATAAGTCCCTCTATGGCCTCAAGTAGACACTTAGAGCATGGTATGCGAAGATGGATTCCTACTTTCTCTCTCAACACTTTTTCAAATGCAAATAAAATCCGAACATATGCATGTCGAGGACCTCAGACTCCTTGCTGATCCTAGTTCTCTATGTTGATGACCTCCTGATCACAAGAAGTTCGACCTCGACCATTGTTGCGGTCAAAGACATTCTGCACAACATGTTCTCTATGGTGGACATGAGATTATTTCCTTGATCTCGAGATTAGTCAGGATGCTTCAAGAATTAAGATATCTCAGACTAAGTATTCCAGGGATCTCTTGGTTGGATTCCACATGACCGAGTGCAAGTCAACAACCACACCCTTTATGTCTGGGGTATATCTTGAGGATGGAGGGGATACACAAGTGGTGGACAACACCTTGTATCAACAACTTGTGGGGAACCTTCTATATGTCACCCACACTCGGTTAGATCTCTCATATGTAGTAGGGGAAGTTTCCAGGTACATGTAGGAGCCACATCAACTACACTGAAAGGTTTCCAAGCGCATCCTTAGATATGTCTAGGGCACCACAGGTTATGGGATCCACTATGCAATAGGTTGTGCGTTGGATCTCATGGGATTCACTGATTCTAATTGGGATGGAGATAACACAGATCACAAGTCCACGTCTGGGTATGTGCTTGGTTTGGGTTTCGGTCCCATCTGTTGGTCGAGCAAAAAGTAGTCAACTATTGCTCTAACGTCAACAAAGCCTGAGTACAGAGGAGCTATCAATGTCACTATTCAGGAACTTTGGTTTCAAAACTTCCTCACTGAGCTTGGCATCCAGTTTCATCGTTTGACTGTCATTTGGTGTGACAATCAGAGTACTCTCAAGTTTTGCAAAGACCCAATACAACGACGACGGACCAAACACATCGAGATTCATATGCATTACATCAGAGAGTTGGAACATGACAAGATCATCGATTTGCAGTACTATCCATCCGCAGAACAATCTGCAGACATCTTTACCAAGACATTTACTGAGCATAAGTTCCACTTCCTGCACGATTTTCTTGGAGTGAAGGACACAATTGCTTAGCAACTACCTTTCTTCCTTTTTTTTTTTTTAATGCATTGTACTTTTTTCGCGGTTTCCTCTTTCCTCCATTTTAGTTTTTTCACTCTTAGATGCATTGTACTATGGGTACCTAACACGGCCTTAGTTGTCGAGACTCATTCATAATTTACACCCTAGTAGTGTTCAAGGTGAGTGTTGGAGATATTCTACACTCACCTAGGTAATTATTTTCCTAAGGTTTATAGTAATTTACACCCTAGTAGTGTTCAGCGGGGGTGTTGGAGATATTACACACTCACCTAGGTAATTATTTTCCTAAGGTTTATAGTTCAATGTTGAGAATGCTTCCTTAGATGAGAATATTCTTTCTAGAGAATATTTCCCTACAAAATAGGGCGCTCGTCTTTAGTTCAGAGTCACTTACACTTAGTTACACTCAATTAGACTAGTGGAAGTCACTCATGCATGTAAACCTCAGTTTTATCACCAATAGTTGCATGTGTTTCTCTCACTTCCACACATGTGACTCAATTAACTGATAATTGCATGGATCCGTTAACTAGGATTAGGTGGCAGATTACTTCAACTTCTATTAGTGAGTGTCTAGATCTCTCTAGATCATTACTATGGCAAATTTACTTAGCCATGTAGATTATATCATGTGTAATTAATCATTCTCTCACCAATGAATACAATTCTATTGATTCTTTTCTCTCATCTCTTCTCTTCTTTGAATTTGCAAGCTTTGTACGAATTACTATTAGCTAGATTCTCTGTGTAGGTTTCACCACAATTGTACAACTTTTCCATCAAAATGCCAAGTTTCATGTTATAGGGTTTTCCCGAAACCCGCAAGCCATAAGCCACAAGCCTATTGGATTTTTTTCCTTTGCGAACTTTTCCCATCATAAATGTCAAGTTTCATTTTATAGGGTTTTCCCGAAACTCACAAGTTGCAAACCTATTGGACTTTTTCCTTTGTGGACTTTTCATTGGAATGTCAAGTTGCATGTTATAGGGTTTTCCCAAAACCCGCAAGTTGCAATCATGTCAAACTTTTTCCTTTGCAGACTTTTCCCATCAGGAGGATCAACTTACCATGTTTGTGGTTCCTCCCAAAATTCGCAGCCTGTAGCCTTCTCTCGAAAGCACTTGTCCGAAAATATTTTTCTTGAAAGCCAATTTTATCGAAAAGCATCTTCTCGAATGCATTCTCTCGAAAACTAATCTTCCAAAAAACATCCTTCACATTGGATTTGGACCGTCGATCTTTGAATCAGAGTGATCTCAATCTTTGATTCACCAAACTGCTCCAAACTTCGTTCGACCTCTCCAAACCCGCAAAGGAATCTTGACCATTGATTCTTAAAATTCAATTGATCTCGACTGCCGATCCATCAACTATGTTCCACGACCCCTTCCTTCTACCACCATGGCACTATCAACGTGGACCTTGTCAGTGCATGTCACCGTATGGTCGATGTCATCATCTATACAAAATTTTCCAGAAATCTCAAAAATTATAATCTTTTTTCGAAACTGTTCCATGACCCCTGCCTTCTGCCACCATGGCATTGTCACCGTGGACCTTGTTAGTGCATGTCACCATATGGTCCACATCATCATCTATACAATTTTTTCCAAAAATCTCGAAAATTATAATCTTTTTCGAAAATTTAATACTTTTACTTAAATTTTATTTTTTGACGAAAACCTTCCTTCATGTTTCGACCACCATGGAAGATTTGAACTTAGCTTCCCATAGCCGAATCATGACCCTACGACTGTTAATTTGGCATCCCTTTCCAAACTACACGCATTATACATCCTAAAATTTGGGAATTTCACTTTGTTTTCACAAATTTTCCCCAAATCCATCATAAGTGAAACTCTGTGACAATGAATTTCTACCAAATTCGCATTGGTCTTGGCCCATACAAGCTCGATGTTTTTACCACAACTTTAATACCAAAATACAACGTTCCCCACTACTAAATCCAACAATTTTAAAATTTTATTTTCCTAATACCATTAAATTAAAAACACGCAACAAGATAAAAATGCTGATGCATCTAACAACAATTCCAATAAACATGAATGCAAATAATTAAACATACACATAGTAGCATATAAATTCTAAAAAAACACAGAGTTTATGGACTGCTATATAAACCCATAAATAAAACATTCAAAGAGATAAAAACACTCACATTTTATAAATCAAATGCAACTCGCTGTAGAGGACAGACGTTCCTCTCAACCATAGATTTATTGTTCCATTTATCAACAACAAGTCACCCTTGAGCTGGGGCTAAGAATCCACAAGAGACAATGGTCCCTAAGGCTGGCTACTGTCCCCGTTTCAACAGTCAATTCCCACAACTAATTTCAATCCACCAACTCTCTTCCCCTCAACCTGCATAACCCAAGGAATGTGATCCCCTTCTCTGCCATGCAGTCCCTCAGGGTATCCCACTTCCCTCCAGGGCTCCAACAAAGATTGTACAAGAAATTTCTTTGTCGGGGACTCCAAGAATCTACAACTGCAACATGAATTCTCATTGCAACAAAATACTTGCTTCTCCTGACAATTTCTTGAACAAAATATTGCTCACTGGCCTATAACCTCACTTCCCATGAAATTACAGCTCCAATCAACTGCTATACATGGCCATTATAGCTTCTTTCAAGCTTCTTCGCTCAAAACTCTCTTTCTATCCAAAAAATTGCTTCTCCAGACTACTCCCCTTTGCCCATACGAGTTGCCTCACTGCCAATAATCTGTCGCTTTTCCCCACAGAAATTTTCTTCTTTCTCTCATTCTTACTTGACTCACACTCTTCCCAATGATGATAATACTAAGGCCCATGCTCTCAATAACTATGTGAGGTGACTTCATTCACCCACCCTCTCACATGTATCCAATGATTGGGCTCTAGAACACTCAACATAAGATATAAGGTTCATAGTAAGGATAATTTAGAAAGATGGTTTAGGTTTAATAGACATGTGTAACTCTTCCCCTTGGATCCTTTCCCTCTCTTGTGGAAACTAATCCCCCAAGTCTTTGTCCGTCTCCATTTGCGGCCGGAGATACTTTTTTATTTATTTTATTCAATATACATCATTTACATATTACATCGTTTGTCCCACGACCATACATCATATTTACAATACACATTACTAATTTGGAGACTAAAAATGGAGATGTTACAGGGTTAGTATCTCCTTGAACATGTAATTATTATGAGTATCATTGAAATATATGCATGTAAACTATATTTGAAATAAGTTCTTAATCTATAAGTCATTTTATTTCTTTTGCATACCATGTGTTTGAAGAAATGCATAAACCAAAATGTAATAATTATAGAGTATGAAAAATAATGATTTTGTAGTTGAAAGTTTTAAAGTGTATGAAATACTCATATATAAAATAGTAGTTATGATCCTAAATGAGTGTCTAATCCTAAATGAGTGTCTAGGAGAGAAATTTAAGATAAGGGATGAACTTATCCGATCCTTGAGTAAATTCTTGACCAAGCAAAATTAGTCACAAACAATTCATATTATTATAAACACATTGAATGCATTAAACTCTAATTGTAAAATGACTATAGGTGTATATGTATAGAATTTAATTGGGAGAGAGAACCCAATTATTGATGAGTTAGTCCACTTGCAATTTGTATAGGCAATCTTTAAACATATTGATTAATATATCCAAAAATCACATCCTAGAAGAATCATGGGTCATTTGTAAGATTATACCACATGTTGGAATTCAAATTATTGAAAATGATAATGTTCACGAGGAACAAAATTATTAAATAATTGTGTTATTTATTAAAACACCATAGATTGATCTTGTTATAGATTGACTGTTTTTTTTTTATTATCTTATGGATATGACAATGTAGGCATTTAACTTTACATGCGATAATTTCAATAATACCATATGATGAATCTTAATAATGGTATGATTCACATATGTAGAGATTGTAGTTGCTACTTATTTTTAGCATTTGCTTAAAAAAATAGCCTTATTTTGAGTAAGCCTAGTTAGTTGGGTTAGTTATATTGTAATTGGCCAATGTAGTGCTGAGGGGTACTACAAGGTATCATATAAGTAACTAGAAAAATCATAACGAGTTGAAGAGACAAGACATAAACAATTTGAATAGAATAGCCCAAATAATCTGAACAAAACCATTGAATTCCACTAAAAATATTTGAACAAGCCTGCACAAATCCATAATTCGCAACAAGTTTCAAGGCTACCAATTAATATTTGTAATTGTGGTTTTAGGGTACCTTCCACAAAAAATAATTTGGACAAACCCACAACTCCATAATTTTAATTACTTGCAAACATAGCAGAACATACCCACAAATCCACTACCATCTCTACACACATTTACCACCAATTCCGTAAGCAAACTAGAATATACCCATAACTCTACACGCATCCACCACCAACTCCACAAGCATACTAGAACATACCCATAACTCTACATGCACCTACTACAAACTCTGCAAATAAACCAACAAACCCTCTCGACCTCTCTCTCAGACCTACTAAGAATGAGTTCAACCCTCAATAATTCCCAATCAGCCCCACAACAAACCAAGATCCTCCACAACTCCTGCAAATAGATACTAACCCAATAGACTGAAGACAAACAACAAAGGAAGCTCCAAATGGAAAACCCCAGATGGATTTCCCCTATGTTTTTCTAGGGTGGATATCTCACCACCGAAACCAAACTAGCAATGGAAGGGTTTTGCACAAAACCCCAACAAAAACCTTAGCTACAAAAACACTCCAAATAAGAAGCCAAATCATAATGAGGAAGGTGAAGTGCTACCCTTACTTTATACTTCTCCGAAGCTTTCTAGATATTTTCCATTTTTGACCAAATCAAATATGACCATTATTGCCTCTTAATATTTACTTAAACATTAAAAAAGTCACTTTTTAATGTTTTAGTTATTAATAATTTATCTTTTTACTCAATGTCACTTTAGAATGTAACATATCTTGGCTAGTGACATTAAATAAACCTCCTTGACTCCCTTTTTCTTTGTTGACTATAAACTACGGGAGTCATATAGGCTACCAAGTCATCCTTTGTCATGATCAATTGGAAGGGGACATTATACAACTCCATGATTTTAATTACTTGCAAATAGACCAGAACATACCCACAAATCCACCACCATCTCTACACAGATTTACCACCAATTCCACAAGCAAACTAGAATATACCCATAACCCTACACACATCCACCACCAACTCCACAAGCATACTAGAACATACCCAGAACTCTACATGCAATTGCTACAAACTTTGCAAACAAACCAACAACCTGTGAGTTTTATACTCCCCATAAATCCACCCCCAACATTGCACATATGATATGTTTTCTTTGTAGCTTCTAGGGTGATGGGGAGGTCATTCCAGGGTAACAGGGAGGAACCAACATGAAATAAAAAGAGAAATAGAGTGGGGTTATTTCCCCATTTTATATATAAACGAGATTTTCGACCAAACATTTTTTTCTAGCTAAGATATTTTTTCATCTAAAAGAACATTTCAACCAAATTAGGTTCCATCATATTAAAGTTTTGGTCAAAAATACATTTTTTGGTTGATTTGAGTTAATGCCATTTTTTTCAAGCCAAGAAATTCTTCACCAACAAATTGTGCGGCAACATCATTACACTTTTCATGGATTAACCCTACAACATGAATCACAACTTTATACATATTACTTCTACTGTATTTAATTTCCATAATTGTTTTTCAAGAAGGTAAAATTACATGTATATTTTGTTCGTTTACATTTAATTATTATTGCTTGATAATTTTCATGGAAAGAGATGTATTCCTATTTCTTGGTTTGTCACGAGGACATGTAAATCTTCATGGTTCTCTATTTCTTGAAGGCAACACCCTTTGCATAATTATTAATTCGAAATTTTAGCTGAGTGGGCTAGTTCGAGTGGTTGAGTGCTTTGAGCATCACGCACAAGGTCTCAGGGTCGATCCTATAGATTGGATTGCTCTGTTGTGTGCTTCATTGATGTCCCTACTAGATTAGACATTGTAATCAATGACGATAGATTTACACTAGGTACCATTCATGAATTGTGGGGAAGTGCTTGAAGATTGCCTCACAAGGTTTTCCTTAGAAAAGAAAAACCCATGGGGTTAGCTCAATTGCTTATTGCCAATGTTTTAGGGCATTTTGGCTAGTTACATGCCAATTGGTGCTCAATTTGAACCCTTGGGTGAGACACACTATTTTATGTTGATGAGTTTTCTAGGGATGCCATCCACAAATATGGGGAAGCATTCCTTGGGTTTCCCCATGAGGTTTTCTGTAGTGCCCTCTTTTTCTTTTACTAGTTTGATTAATTTGATCTTATTATTTGATGCATCAAGTATCCACCCCCACCATAAGAGTACATATGCAACGAAAAATTCCTTCAGTTGTGCATAATTGGGACCACAACTGCCCTTATGCTTCTTCCTTGTTGCTACATTTCCATTATTTGTCGACCTGATCATGCCACAAGCCCTAGGGTTGTACATCGACCATCACATATCCATGTTTTCTTCCCTATAGCACCAATAAATAGATGTTGCAGAACACTAGTCTGTATTAACCAGAACATGACACTTTCACTTGCTGCAACTTGTCTCCTAGTGCAATACATCTCTTGCTGCAATACGCCTCCTACTGTAACACCCCTTATGCTACAACATGCCTCTTGCTACAATGCATCTCCTACTCTGACACACCTTTGTTGCAACATGTCTCCTATTGTAACAAACCTCTTGTTGCAACATGCCTCCTGCCGCAACACATCTTCTGCTATGACACACCTCTGCTGCAACACATCTCTACTGTAACACATCTTTATTGCGATGTGTCTTTACTGTAACACACCTCCTGTTGCAACATATCTTTTGTTGTCGCACGTCTTCTGCAACAACATGAAACCCACGCTGGAATAATGCATTCCTCCCCAACGTATACTCACAATCCTTTGTGCTACCTTAGCCGCACCATCACCCTTTGATTGTGTCACAAAATCTTGAATCAATGGTTAACTTATCAACCAAGGAACAAATCTCTGTATGAATACCTCTCAAATATATGGGACACAAACATTCTTCTCTGTGCTAAGATTTATTCGGATAACCACTCATTCTCACGAGCACCTTCCACTGAGCTCTCACCACCACATGATAATTCTTAATCCCGTGATCAAGAGATTAGTTTACAAGCCCAATGATCCTCCCACATATACACATAATCATCAGTCCAAATGAATGGTCTCTCCCAAACTTGCACCCACCTGCAGATGATCACAAATTCCAACACAACCTTCCACATACTTGCACCACCTGCACAATAATATAAAAATAGGTCTATTCTCCATGGAATTTAATTACCCAAGTAATGGAATTGAAAGTGAATCCATTCATGTCAACAACACAACAACAAAACATCATACACCATTTCATCCATACACACACAAGGGTAAACTTGAAAAAATCTATCTTTTATTCATTTAACACATAATACAATACATCGGTTCCATGGCCGTACTTGAGTTTACAATTCATTGGGTTTCCAAGACAAAAGGCCATGACAAACTCAACCACTTCTCTCTCTCACTGTCTCGCGCAAGATGTCCTCTTGTCGGATATGAAAGATCCTTGCAAGCTCTTCGATGATGTGTTTTATTCCTTCAAAAACTATTTACTTTAGTTTCCCCAACGAATTCCTCGCACCCTTTAATATTCCATAGTGAAATTCGTCCTTTCTTCAATGACTCTTCACCTGCAAATGACCTTCCATCTTCCACTTACAACATTTCACTCCCTTCAACACGTCTTCTCTTGATTCTATAATGACTCCTCTTCTCCTCTCATACAATTGTCCTCTGTAGTAACATGTCAATCAAAGAAATGCGTCCACTCTCCCATCCTATACTAGTGCCCCATCTGCTTTACTGCCACAACTATGCATCATTATTTCAATCTGGGTTAACGTTGTCACTCCCTACAATGAAATCATTCATCTCTGTCACGTACCACATCCTCCTTCACCGTGTCATCCCCAAGATAACCAAGATGCTCTTGCATCAAACTCTCTAGGTTTTTAAGAAATCATTCCCTCATTCTTACAAGGTAAACCATTCACATCTACAACTTTCCAATGCGACTTCGTCACTGTTGTACTCCCAACTTTACAGTCCTCATTGCTATACATGCCAATCTACACGATATATTCTGATGCACATTCTTTCTTCTAACTCATTGTTGTCCCTTGCTGCTCTTCCATCTGCAACAACATGACAATACCCTTGTCATGGAGATTTGGAAATTTTATCTCATTCCCGCTTCAACTCAACTTCCTGTTGCAACTCACCTTCTAGTACTTCTACCTTCTTGATCTCTCTTTCTTCATTATCATAAACACTGGTTAGGTGCTCCTTATTCACGCATCATCTACACAACTCGATCTGAGTCACGTCCCATCCATGACATCCCACTTCCCTTTCTCATGCAATGTACAAAGTGCCTTCGGTGCATCCAACCACTCATGCTCGAAGCTACACAACATGGAGTCACATACTCCCATGTTACACCTCTCTTGACTCGAGTCAATCCTCAACCACATGCAGACAACCTCAGTCGTCAATTTCGTCAACGTATACACATTCTTGACAAATTACCAGAGACATAGCTTCAAGAGCCTTCCTCTTCACGCAACACCTCCACACTTGATCCTTAGCAACCTTCAATCCTTCTATCATTCCTCTATAACATGTCTTCTTCATGAGGAGATTTGAAATCTTCTCCTTTATTTGTCAACAACATCTTTATCAACTTCCTCCTCTTTCAGACTGTACACTCATCCATCTTCAAATCAACAACTTCCTTCATGCTTCCTTCTAGGTCACTCATCTTTGCGATGTAATATTCTACTTGGGAATTCTCTTAGACATCTTCATGATCTCTAACCCCTATGATCCTGCAATTGTTGTAATCTCTGCAAACTCATTTTATTGCACATTATCATTCTATTACATCTTCTCATCCAAGTACGTTCGTTTCCATCTATAGCCACAAATTTTCCTTCTTTCCTTCAAAAAATTAAAGAATACGTTAAGGGAAAAACAAAGAACTCCATCTGCACTCCCTCTTTTTCTTTGTTACATCCGACACAACCACATGTGCTTCTATTTTCCACTGCCATAATTTTTTGCATATATGTTCATCCTCATTTCTCTTAAATTTAGGTCCACTCAAAACCTCTAACCACCATCTGACAACATGCTCTCACTGTTACCAACATGCTCTTTAGAACATATGAGCCCAATCTCCAGTTAGGAAACCTTATGACTACATTTCTCTCGCAACCATACTCGCTCATTTCCAATGATGATACTTCCATTTCAAGATAACAATCATGGATAACCGCCACCACAACTATCATCTCATGAATCCTCTCATGACCCACACTGCCACTTTCATCTCAAAATAATAGTCATGGATAATCGCCACCACAACTACCATCTATCTCTAGTAGCGATTTATCTCAAAGACTATCTTCCTGTTCAGTAACAACCTTCTAGAATTTCTTTACTTTATGCAACTTTCTATTCTTGGCTTTCTTATTCTTCTCATAACTTCAATCTTTTCCCATTCGACAACTTCACTCTGACATCCGCTGCTGCTTCATCCAACCTAACTCTTGGTTATTGCACCTCCTCGACTTGCTCATCTTTATGGATAAATCCTTGGGAGTTGTTTCATATCCATCATCCAGACTGCCCTTCATGGGTCCTTTTTCCGTCACTGCCTCCCACCATTCTTCTTTCAACAACACAAGATGAAACCGCATTCTCGCAAGTCTTCTTGCTACCATGGTTGTTGAGGAAAAGATATGAAATGATCTTACTCAAGCATTTTCAGATCTTACTTGGCTAAATCAAGATAGACGGGAATATCACCCTATGTTTATAGCCATAAAAAATTGTTTCCTAATCCACAAGTATTGGTTACAAGTGCTTAGGCTGATTTTTTTATAAATGAAAGATTGCTGAAAAATTCAATATTTATGTAATTTTCTGAATATAACAAATGCATAAATAAATGTAGAAACATAAGTAAAAACACCAAGTCAATAATCAACACATATGAGACATAAAGTAATCGTTTATTCCATTCCAATTGATCAAAATAATCGTTCTCTTTACAAAATTCCATGAGAAAGTTTGGACCAAAGTCAAACTTAGATGTCCCCGATGAAAACCATACAAAAAGACTTCTGACAGGAAGTAAAAAACTGAATTTTAAAAGATGGATCAGCTTGCCACAGATTGCTGCCCACTCGACTCTGCACAATAGTCTTTATCAATCATGAAATTTAATTCACAAAAAGACAAGTCTACACAAACTATCAAAGATAGATCAACGCCTCTGAAAAACAAGTGTCTGAATGATGTAATTCAGCCATGAATCTTGTTTTCTACAATAAGACCCTGCTATCATAAAAGAGAATTAGGCTTTCAATGAATTAAAGAATGAATGAAAACTGAATTATCTCAATAAAACTCAAAGAGCAGACCTTAGTATGCTTTCTCCTTCTATTCTCCTCTTGTTCCTCCTCTTTTTTCCTTTAAGCAATCAGAATTAGTTGAAGTAGTTAAACTACCTCTTTAGTTAAGTTAACTAAAACTCAACCAACTTTTTAGTTAAGGGGGAAAAGTAATAAAATAATAATAAGGGTCTTTAATAAATAATAACTAGTAGGTGGGACCCCTTGTGACTCCCTTTAGTTTCTTTAACAAGCATAACACAACTAGTTAATCAATCAAACACATCCCTCCTTGTGGCTCCCATCATCACTCTCATAATTTGACAATTTATATCAATGATAATTGAAACTATATCAAAAAATATAATATCCATATATTCAAAAAATAGTGTGTTGTCCAAAAATTTCAGCAGTCAATTGTCTTCAACAATCAATAAATAAAAACACTTAAAAACCATATTTGCCACTCTGGGAGACAATTTTCCCCTTGTTGCTGCTGTCTCCCTTTGATTTCTCTGAATTTGCCTTAGGTTGTGTGGAGCCTTTAGGCATAATCTCACTGATAACATGAGAGAAATCATCTCTCAAATGCATGCGGGACGACATGGATTTGGCAGAGTCATTTGAGGGAGAGGAGGGGGAAACACCGACTTTTCCTTTGTCAAGAGCATGGTGGGCCTCAGTTTTTAACCTTTTGCTTGCATGGGAAGACTGTACTGGTGAGTGGGTAGGGGCAGCTTGGACAATTTTATTAACAGGTGGAGGAGCAGGTAGAAACAAGTTGGGCCAGCCATGATGTTGGGAGATTGTCGGGTGGACAATCTCTTGCCATTCGTCGTTTTTAGGGATTTCAGGTTGTAATGAGACATGAGGGGGAACTGGGATACCAGGGACATGTGGGGCTTGGAAGGGAGGCATTTCTGGCCTAGGTTGGACCACTCCTTGTCCAATCCAGTTAAAAAATCCAGCTTGGAATGGATGGCTCAACTCTTGCGAGTCTGCATCAAAATGTATAGAAAACCTTGGCCTTCTAGGGCCCCTGTTCCAATTTCCTCTTCCTCTATTACCCCGACCATGGCTACCTCTACTGAAAAAGCTCATTCCTGTATGCATTACTTATTAGCAACTAGTTTCTTCAACAAACCATACATGACATCTCTTTAAATATGAAACGATGTTTGGCTCAACAACACATCAGACTCATGAAATCCAATCCATAAAAAATGTTTAATACTTGTCAATGAGTAGGGGGTGAATAAGGGTTCTGGGATATGTGAGGGATTGTATTGAGCGAAAAGTGGTAAAATGAAGGGGAGTAGATCATGATTACTGCTCAACAAATCATCAAACAACCAACTGTATTGTAAATCAAAACATATCACTGTAACTCATCCATGTGCCATCCTTTAACTCTTATAATACAAAGTTTTCATTTAACTATAATTTAATTTTAAGAACATGGAGTGGATAGTGAATATGGGAAGGCGAGGGGACTTGTAAAGTGCGAAAAAGTGAGAGAATGGTAGGGAAAAAATGAATACTGTTCATAAAACAAATCAAGTAATCCATAAACACAACTCCGTACTCAATACAAAACATACCAATACCAATTCAATAATTACTGTGTGTCAAAATTGTTCACTGTTCCACATTCAATTTCTTCAAAACTTATCAATTAACACAATATGTACTCATAATCAAACGACCTCCAACAGTCCTGTTAAGAGAAATGTTTGGTTTCTAATTTCTTTCCTTTCATTTAAAGAATCGAAAGAAAACACACAACAATCATTGCTCCACCTCTATCAATAATACATCATTATAACATATCGTATACTGTCCATCGATTCACAATCGGTCAAATAAAACATATGCACAGGTCCCTTTCCAAATTGAACAAACTACTAAAACATGCCCAATTTCATACACTCGTCAACATATCAACCAATAAAACTTTGCAATGAAACCATAGTAAATATAAAACCCGAGCTTCATCACCGCTGATGCAATTATTTACAATATGCACGATACTTCCATAATAGATACACAGTGAACATCATGAAATAACACAATCATCTATTTCATAACTCGCTATGATGCTGATCGGGACTAGTGAAACACACATTAGTCACCAACTTGTAATTAACACCATGCTATAAGAACACAACGATCCAAAGCATAACGAAAAAGAGGCATCCCTTTGACTGCATATTATTACTAACTCCTGATCACAACTTTTCAACTAATTTAATCAATCAAAGACGTGATAGGTACTCAATGCAATTGTCATAATCACTCAACCAATCTATGACAATCAACAAGATACCCAACAAGAGTGAGAAAAGTTGGGGATTATTAAAATCGGGCTCTGTAACAACGAATACAAAGAAGTAATCAAGAGTT
>SNQJ01S0004441.1:0-19020 GCA_010110895.2 Picea sitchensis | reverse complement strand
CCAACAATTGTGAAAGAAGTTGGTTTTAAACCCATTTGGACCTGATGATTTACCTGTGGGGATCTCCTTTATGGCCTGATCTACTTCCTCCAAAGACACCGGCCTTAAGAGAGTTGTGTTTTGATATGCAAAGATTAAGAAGGGAATATGTCGAGTGATTTTACTGATGGCCTCTGAGTGATATAGACATGGATCTGATAAAATGTCCTCATAATAGGAGGTAAGTTCCTTTTCAATATCCGACTATGCTAGAAGGGTTTGGCCTTGCGCATTTTCTATCCTAGTAATGCGATTTATATGCCTGCATTGGATTATGGAGCGATGAAAGAATTTTGTGTTTTTTTCTCCTTCTTTGATCCATTGGATTCGTGATTTATTTTTCCAAAGAATTTCCTCTTGGGCATATATATGTATAACATATATGTATAACAATTTCGAATTACCAATCTGAAAAAATACCTCAATAGACAATAGAAAACATAAATATATAATGGATGAAGTAAATTTGCAACAAGATGATGATTTATAACAAACAATAGTATTTTGTAATAACCACAAGAAATTCAACTCACAATTGCAAGAAAATATAGTGAACATCTAACATTCATCAAGTAGATCATTTATCACATATCCCAAGAAATTTCTGAGTATGTTAGCTAGTAATTAGAATAATTTATGTCGCAAATTACAATAGTTAGGATGGCTATAGCAAATATTTTCAACAACATCAATAAATTTAGCGAATTTAACTAAGCTGGGGTTAGAAAAGATTAGTAAAAGCCTTGGATACTGAAGTTTGAGAGTTGTTTGATCAATTCCTTCACAAGAGAGCAAGTAAACTAGGTCCTTTTGGGCTATGGAGTCAATTACAACAACAATATAATTTGGAGAACTAAATGACGATAGCAATGTTCTAAGGATGATGAGACGAAGTTGAGGAACTAGCACCTTAGGGCCTCAAACTTCAAGTTTCAAAAGATTAATTTGCTAGAGAGAAATCTCTTTTGGGCTCTAGTGAAATCTTCATTTTCCTTAGACTCTTGAAAAATACAAGAAGTTTCTAGAGCAAGAATTCTAAAGTGCTAACACTTTAGGGATTTAGAAGCCTACTCTAGACAAGATTCTATTAACAATTTAATAAGTGGAATGGTATAGAGAGAGGAGAAAAACCTTATGCTCCTCTCCTATGGTTTTAAGCAAGCAATATCAAAATATTCAATATGAACAAGTAAAATTTACCATAACCATTCAATGCACGAAATGAAATTATATATTTTACTTACTTTACCAAGAATAATCAAGCATAAAATCCTAGTTTGCAGAAAATTCCACCATAAATCAGCCAAGAAGCATCCAAAACATGTCCTCCAAGGGGTGCACACTAGTAAAAGAGACCAATAGCTCAAAGATAGCGAAAATTTAAGTCTTAATCCTCTTGTGAGAGGAAGAGTTATGATGAAAAATGAATGGTGGCTAGCCATACTTATATGGGAAATCCTATCCACCATTAGACTTAACCCAAAAGTCGTGTCTTTTCAATAATTGAACCTACTTCTTAATTTTCCCATTTAAATTATACAAAATTCATTTTTTACAAAAATAAAACCCTAAAGGGTGACAACATCCCCTTTTGGGGTGACATTGAGCTCCAAAAGTAAAGCATTGAGGTGAAAATGTGCAACATTAATAAACCTCCAAAGGCCCATCATCATGCCACACATGCCAATTATCAAGTCAAACCCTCCATCAAAGCATCAAGCCCTAAGTGATGTCACGTGATAGTAGGGTGACGTCCAAGCCTCCAAAGGCCAACGTCCAAGCGGAGATAGGCATGCGCTCGTCTCCTAGCCATGCCAGAGTGCCTCCAAAGGAAACACACTCCTTCTTCAATGTGAATGTGGTGATCACAATCCTACCCTAGACATGGGGAATCTGTATCCATCCTTGGGCTCCAAATCCCCCATGAAGGTCTGAACATAGTCATTTCCTCATGAATACCTGTCCACCGGGAAAAGTCCTGCAGAGACAAACAAATGTTCCCTCCAAGGGTCAATAAGTCACAAAAATCGTGCCAAGTAAGCCACATCTAATAACGGAACCACCCAAACATGTGCATTAAACCCTCCCCTTTCAAACTAAACAAATTCTCAAAGACCTTATACAATTTGTCAAATTTAGGTGTGGGACGGGTGTCAAGGAATCATATTGGGCAAGTCAATCCCCAAGTCAAAGGTGTTTCCCAAGGGAAACCTATCTAAGTCATGTGTGAGTATGAGGTGGAGTGGGGTGAGACTTTTGGGCATGGGGTTCATGACATACAAGGGTTCACGTTTTCTCATTTATGTGTTCCTTTGTAGAGGGTGTGATACCCTTCGTCTTTGATGCAACATTTTTCTAAGCTCATTTTCCATTAATTATTAGAGTGTTTCCAAGTTGAAGACAATAATGGGCACTAAAAAGGAAATTCATAGCCCACATACGCTCTACCTTTGTTGGCATGATTGATTGGTCAGAGATTTATTTTATGGGTCCCTCATTTTTTTGAGAAACATTTCATTGTTCTCAGGATCCCAGGGCGAGCATATGGAAGGTTTATGATTGCATTTTATATTTTTACAACTACATTCCCCTCCGGGCCTTCAACCCCTTCTTCCCATGAAATGAGGTAAAATCCCTTCTTGGGTCAGTGCACACGAAAAATGAAAAGACGAGGAGACGAAATGGAAGAAGTATGGAAAGTGATAATTATGAATGGGAATTGTACGATGACTCTTCAAGGAACCCCCCATTAACACCCCATTCCCAAGGGTGACCAACTTATTAGGATGTGATCACACCCACCAAGGTTAAATAAGGAAAATGGTATAATTTCCAAGCAAATGTCATGTAATCAAGAAAGGATTCTTTGCAACATATTAAAATGCTTCAATTATTAAAGTGACACTTACCATGAAACTGGACTTATTACCTCATGAAGAAAGACCTGATGTCCTCTGGGGCCAGGATGGTGTGATGGATGCTACTCTTCTACTGGTGATGCATCAATGAATAGGAGGGGCTCTGTGGGGCTATGCTAGTCGATTTGTCTCTTGACACTCCATTTCTGCTACCTCTGGGCCTCGAGACATGATCTCCTTAGTTACCCCTAATTTGAGGGGGTAACATCAGACTCCTACTTGGGGACATGTGCTCACTGTAGAGTGCATGAGAACCTCAACATATCTGGTATGACCTACAGTGTGACACCGTGCCTACACACTCAAGAAATTTTTTAGAGTATCGAGGGTGGTTATATCACCTTGTCTTATGAAAGTGTCAAAATTCAAAGCAAATGTTGAAAATAAAAATTTTCAGTGTTAAATTCTAACATGTCAATATGATCATGCAATCATATAAGTATGACATAGCAATGATGCAATATGCAAGGAGTAAATATGTAAATCATCAACATGTATGCAATTTAGGTTAGGATAAATGCAAACTATACTACCATGATATGCAATATGCAACATATATACAATGAGATGCAAGATTAAATTCCTGCCTACCTACCTACACCTAATATATGTTGGTTTAAATGCTAGGTATAATCCTTTATAACCCGTTACAACCATGCACATTTTATCTGTAACACCACTACCCTTGTGCTTCATCATAGCCAATGCGCTTAAATCCAAAGCACAAAGGAACATGAGTTAGAGCATGCATTGTGTCACAACTAATCATAAAGTATAACTCATGGAAGCGGGAGGGAGGAATAAAATTATGCCAAGCCATGTTCTCATTAGAATGATCAATCCATATCTGAATAGGATTGCATTATGAAAAGGTAGAGAACTCATCAGGCTCAAAGAGGGACAGAAGGTTGACTATCCCCAAATCTTATCCTCCCAGAGGCACAGAAAATGGATGAAAAAAATATGGAGGATGGTGACAATTACTTAGGAAGGTTGAAATATCCATACCCATAAAACCTTTCTTAAATCATTCAACCTACCCTTAAACTCCAATAATTTTTTTTCTCGGAAACATCTTGGGACAAGGAGAACGTTTATCAGCTACATCCTTAGTGACATAGCGAGATAAAGGAAAATAAGGAGACTGCGAAACCTCATCACAAGTGTATTCTCTAGGAAAATAATGTTGTTACCCTCATCAAGAGTTGAGCACAATAGTGATTGCAAATTTTTCTTCATAGAATAAATGGTACCAAAGAATAAACATCGAACCCCAGGTATGACCATGGCTATTCATGAGATACTCCATACAATCATCCACAGGTAGTTGGAACAAATTCATAATCATGTCATATCCTTGCTGCCAAACATATCCTGTCGGTAGCAATCACATCTGATTGTTGCTGAAACAATGGAAAATGAACTGTATAAATTAAATGGGGTCTTCACCATGGCCAACCACATACCATTTACGTTTCCCAACATGTATAAGCTCATCAATATTATCAACCCACATCATTATACATTACAACATGAAAGGGTCCTAGGATATCCAAGGATTTCTCTAACTCCCCACCTTTCGAATTATAGAACATAACATTATCAAAAACCTAAAAAGGAAAATTACTAACAACATATTCTTCTTCTTGTGTGGGAGGAATGGAATCTTGAATGACTAAATGGAAATGGAGAGACACAAACATCACTTCATCCTCGTGACTCACCTCTTTAGGCTCTTTTTCTTCAATTAGGTCTTTGTTGTCTTCAGTGGAATCATGGTATAATTCTTGCTCCTCTTCATAAGTTTCTTCTGTTGGAAATGGTGTTATGTTGTCATTGAGTCAACAAGGGTTAATATGAACTTATCATCCATATAATTATCCTGCTATACTATTTGCAAGAGAGAGTTGAAAAAAAATTAAAACTCTGATGAAGCAAGAAGATTGAGAATATGGTTTTGATTCTGAGAAAGGAGGGCATTTTGAGAGTGAAAGATGAAAAGGAAAGAAAAACATTGCAAAACATTTGAAGTGGATGAAATAGTCAATTCAATGAACATTGGGTGAAGAGATAAAAGAAAAAATTATTGTCCAAAAAGTGCTAAGATCATTACCAATGAGACATGATTCCAAGTTATCTACCTTGGAATATCGATAAGACCTTGAAAAACTTACAATGGATGAAATTCATGGAATTCTTATAGCCTATGAAATGAGAACCCAGTGAAAGAAAAGTCATATAAAATGGAAACAACCTTCAAAGCATAAAAAGCAACAAAGAACCATGAGCATGTGCCAAATGAAAATCACTCAGATATATCAGATTAAGAAGAGGACAAATTTATAAGGAAACTCAAGAAAGGGGCTAGGAAATACAAAGGGAATTTACCCCTCAAATGTTTTAATTGTGGCAAAGTGGGACATTTTGCCTCAAATGTCCCTATCCAAAGAAGGAAGAGAGTGATGATGAAGAAAATCAAAATCATAAAAGGGTATAAACCAGAGCAAACGGAAACAAGAAGAAATTCTACAAGAAAAAGAAAAACGTCTACTCCAAATAAGACAGTAGTTCATCTGACATGAGTGAAGATGACGAGACAATTTTTTTTATTTATGGTCATAGAAACTCAAAATAATGTTGTTGATGATAATATTGGAAATGATGGAAACTTTGAAGTTGAAGGAGAATTAGACCTTGAAGAATAACTTGTTATTGCTCTTGAAGAACTGAGAAGATATAAAGAAGAGCAAATCATTAAGAGAACTACTATTAGAACATGAAGAAAAGCAAAATAAAGAGAAAAGGAAGTTCAGCGACTATCAGGGAATCAAAACCCGTCATTATTAGCTTGAAGACTCAGCTCGGAATCCCAAAATAAAGACAGAGATGTCATAGGTAAGCAACTCAGTGAAGAAACAATTGGTGAGAAGAGATGGGAGGCTAAAAATTGTTTTTTCTAAAAAGAGAAATTGAGAAAGGAAGCAACCAATCAAGATTTGAAAATGGTTCAAGAATCTTGGATGATATTATTAACAAACAAATATCATCAAGCAATAAGTTAGGACTAGGTTATGATCAAAATAATTCTAATAAAGGATCTAACTCTACATCACAACAAACTAACAAAAATCCAAATTGTTATGCAACTTTCCTTTAGAGCTCTTTCAAAAAGGAATAGAGAAAAATAAACATCGATCATAATCAACATAAATCTGCTCTCCCTTCAAAATAAAGTGAATATAGAAGGAATACAAGTACAAAAAGAATTCCCCCAAAAGGGTATCAGCATCTCTTTCTTGGCTATTGTTGCTCTTGCAACAATTTTGGGCATAAAACATTACATTATAGAGATTATGGAAAGTACAATCATAATTTAACTCGAGATATGGTTATAGTAACAACAAGATAATAATAATCAAGATAATATAAACTATAATTCATTCTATCCACCATTACAAGACTACAATTTTGAATGCTACAAATGAAATAATTATGGTCATCAAGCTAGTGATTGTAGACTACCAAAACATACCATAAAGACTTCCAACATTCAAAAAGAAAATCATGGGTGTTAATTTTTAGAAGTAAGTTTCTTTTCCCAATTTAACTAGACAACAAGAAACATAGGTGGGATCACTAAGAGAAACACAATCCAAAGATACACAGAATTTATTAAACCTCATGGGGGGGAAAACCAACAAAAACTTCCTTAATATATATTTACTTAATGTAATTCCAAGATAATAGACCAAACACTAGAGAATACTTGAGAAGATTGAACAATAAGCCTCTCTCTTCTTGTTCTCCCTGTACCAACTGCAACTATCTTCAAACTTGCGTACTTGTTGAGTGACTTGAGTGGGTGAGCTAATGAGGCACCATCCTCTCTTATTATCTTTGGTTGGCAGGCACCAAGGAGGTGTCTCTTCATAAAGTAGGACCAACTTCTTCTCTTAGTGGCTAAAATCACTTTAATTAGGCTGAGGGGCTGATAACAATTAGTAGCATATAATTAGAGATTACGACCAATCCTACAAAGAATTTGATCATTACAAATCTGACTTGTGATCAATCCACAAAATTGATTTGATCTAATTAATAATAAATCAATAATAGGTAGAATACTCTTTCTGGAGTTACAATATTTCAACACCTTAACAAGAAGGGTATTCTACAATACAACATCATGGAGAGAGAGGGAAACAACATCATCAATGTCTTGTTTCTTGTGGCATATCTATAAATCATCGTAAGTTTTCTCATCATCAATATCATCATCCACAACATGGGTTGGATGGAATCATCATCACATCTGTATCAACATCAATTAGAATAATGCTAATACATCATCATCATCAATAACAAGAATCTTTGATACAACATCATCATCAACAACAACATCCAACCATTTGGGATAACATCATAGTCCAGCACAAGAACGCTACATCATAAAAACAACATCATCATCAAAGAGCACAAAGTGAACAACATCGGCATCTTGACGCAGAAGAGGTACGGAGCAACAACATCATCATCGTCTTGAGGGCAACAAAATGAGGCAGGTGTAACAACATTTTTTTGGTGCACTACGTGATCCCTAAGGAGCTGCCAGAGATCATAAGATTCCTGGATGCCATAAAATCTAAGCGAATCTACCATGTGTGGTGCTACGACGGACCGTCCTTCACCAGGACCTTGGGATCTACCGAGGGAATCTTAAGATTCCCTAGGATTATAAAAATCTAACGGAGCTACCACTATTGACCAAATATAGCATATACATGTACGTATTACTCTCACTAAATCATCATATACTTTCGGACCTTAGGGATCGTCACGTTGATGATCGAGGGCCCCTAAAATATCAAATCTAAGCCAGGCGCTGCTTTGTTGGTCAAGATACCATGGTATCATCGTATCCTCCCCTAGAGGAGGTCCTTTTGAACTATACCAAACTTATCTCGAAAGTTCTCAAACTTTACACAAGACAAAGGATTGGTCAACACATATACAACACAACTGTTGTGCCAACATATTGGAGCTTTATGGATTCCTACGCACCATATCACAAATGTAGTGATGCGATTCTATGTGCTTCGACTTGTCATGGAACATGGGTTTCTCTACCATCTTTATCATTTCTGGTTATCACATAGAATCAGGATTTCTTCCATCTCCATATCAAACAAAACTGTCAACAACTTCTAAATACATATGGATTTACAACTAGTGGAACATGATGCAATATATTATGCTTATGTTGTGTTGAGAGCAATACTGGAATGCTTCCTACTCTACCATGAAGTCATGTTGACCCCGGACTAAGAAAACATCCTAAAGATGCTCTTTCTATTGAAACACTTCCGTCTAATCACGAATCGGTATAACCAATCGGTCGAGTTGTGATCTCCATTATACTTGAGGATGAAGTCTGACATGCCCTTAAAGGTATCTCATCCACATGTTTGCATAAAGGGTGTGAACGCATCTGGGCTCTACCAGGATACGAGGTGTTCACATGAAAACATATATCGGCATGGTGTTCATCGGACCATCAACAATCAATGATAAATCTGTACATGCATTAGCATCAACGATTAAAACGGTATCAGCCAGAGCTTCAACTTTGTTTCCATGGGTGTTGTTCGTGGATTTATGCTCCAACATATCAAACCTCTTGTTATTTCAGTTGCATAATTCCCTTTTGGTTGGGAAGAGATCTTCTCACCGGGCTCTGCCGAGCCTCAAGACCTAAGAAATAGTTCATTAGACTAGGTCTTTCATCTCAAATTCTACAGCGGGCTTCTTCTTGTCGATGGTGACCTTTCTTCAGCAGTTGGATAGGTCCTCCACATACCAACAATTAAGCAGGGCTCATCATTCACAATCTTGAGTAAAGGGTTGGGAATCAGTTTACTCTTGTTAAATTCCAAGCTCGTCAGGAAACTATTGATTCTTCCATGCCAAGCTCTAGGAGATTTCTTCAAAATCTCCTAAACCTTCTTCAACTTTTGCATACATGTGTCTTTGGAATGTACTTCAAACCCTTTAGGTTGTTCTATATACACTTCTTCTTCAATGACACCATTTGAAAGGTTTTTTTCACATCCATCGTGTAGCCATACCATGCTGAGATTCTGAGAGCTTATGATGGATTACGATAGAAATAATGGATACAAAACGTCTCTTCATAGTTAAATCCTTCCTTTTGAGAGAAAAGCCACGAGCTAGAAACCTTGCTTTATATTTCTCAATACTTCCATCATTAGCATGTTTTTATCTTGTATCCATTTGGAAGATACCACATCTTTTCCCTTCGGTCTAGGAACTATTCTATCTGACATTATTTATAATTGAATGGTATTCTTATGTCATAGCATCTTAATATTTCTTATGAATGGCTTCTTCAAAGCAAGTAGGATCATTCTCTAGTCACACATCAAATCCATATAATGGAGAATGGCTTAGGTTTCTTGGCTTTCATATGGTTCCTTACAGGGCACCATACTTCTCTCCATATTAAATTAGTTCCCTCACCCAAAATTTGGATTTATCTTGTGAGAGATCATTATATGGGGAGGTTCTTGAGATTATATCATGTCACGATCTTCTGTAATCTCTTCATCAGAGCTGTGGCTTTCGGTGGTTACGCAACTCAGGGCTACTTAAGTTCTTCTTCTTATACTTCTTCAAGATGGCATCTCCTTGATTTCTTAAGTCTTTGCATCTTCATCAAATGTTACATCTTTATTGATCTCAATGATATTTGGTATGTAAATTATGAAGGCCCTAGAGACCTCACAATGTATCAACAAATATTCCCTTCTTTCGAGAGACACCGGCAGTTCTCTTTTCTTTTGGAATGTGTACAAATACTTGGCAACCAAATATTTTTAGATGACTTGCCTGGCTTCTTTCTAGAGAACATTTCTTTGGGATTTTTGAACCCAAGTGCACTATGGGATAAACAGTTTTTACATACACTATTGTTCTTGTTATACGCCGCGGGCATTGGAAGATCTTGATCATGGATCATAGTCTTCCTTGCTTCCATTATAGTTATGTTGTTCTTTATTTTACTACGCATTTGTTGAAAATTATAGGGAGTGGTGGGATCCCTCTTAATCCCGACATCTGAAAAATCTTACAAAATCTTTTGAAGTGCATTCTCCTCCATTGACCTTAGAGTATCTTAATCTTGCTTCCAAAGAGATTCTCTATTAAAGCTTTGAATTCCTTGAATTTCCTAAACACTTCATCTTTTGATTTCAAATTAAACCCAAGTCTTTTGAGAATAGTCATCGATAAATGACACACTTAATATGCATACCCACTAAGATAGGTGGATGGCATTAGACCCATACATCTAAATTGGATGAGATCAAGACTCCTTTTGCTTTAAGTATGGCTATTAGGAGCTTGATTCTTGATGTTCTTTCCTTGTGCGCATCCCTTGCACACAACTTCATCATCAACCTTGAATTCCGGTAGACCTTTGACTGCCTTGCTCACATATGGTAGGGCCTTGTAGTTGATGTGAGATAGTGTTATATGCCCACCATGAGCTACTCTAGATTGAGTCAAGGAGTAGAGTGACCTTTTAATTTATACAAACAACCTTCTTTTGTTCCGGTAACAGTGCATGTATTCTGTGGTTTCCTTTGGGTACATAGGGACTTCACCGTCTATGGTCCGGCCCTAAGTCTTTTCTTGTCTAAAGGATAGAAATTAAAGATTCTTTGTCAGGCTTGTGGTACATATAATCCCCTTCTCATCTTCATTGGGGTCACAGATGAGTTTGTAGTTGGACTCTCCACTCCTTTGATGGATGTGTGTTAATCGTCTCCAGAGTGTAAGAATTTCTGGGAGGATTATTTTACGTAGGGCTAGAGGGAATGTCTCTGGGCACGATGTGTGCTTGGGCTTTCATGAGCCAAGTATCCTCACCGGTGACATTGATTCTGAGAGGGCAGAGAATAAGACTTAGTCTTCAATCTTTTCTTTAATCATCTTTAGTAGGGTGGCTCTTCATCTTCAATTGTATAGCAGGGCGTGGTGAATTTTTATTTCTCTTCTTTTTCTTCTCTTCTAGTTGGAAATTTCTTAGCTATATGTCCCATCTTGTCCTGTTATTGACATTGATAAGAGGATAGATCTTTTTCTCTTCTTTGACCTACGAGCTTCTGGGAGAATCTCCTTGATTGAGATTCTTTATGATTGAATCTATTTGGGGAGTGAGACTCCTTATGTGGTTGGGTCTCCTTCTTGAAGTGAGACGTTCTCTTTCCTCCTTTAGTATGAACATCTAGAGCTTGATATTCTGTCCTTAATAGTACTGCTTCTCAGTTAGCTACTCTTACTTCTTCTTAAACACATTCTTCTCAAAGACTATCAAATTGTAGTTTTTGCTTGCAGCACAAATGGTTGGATGAATGCATCCCAAAGTATTCTGAGACCATTAAAGAGATGTCATTATGAAAGTTCATTCTTATATAGGATTATCCTCAATTTCTTCTAACTATTCCTTGAATTGATAGATCCTAGAGAAATGGTCATGACTATTTCTCTCCTTCATCTTTATTCTTGATTCGTTCTCAAGAGTTTATCTTCCGATTAAATGTTTCTTCCCTTCCTTCATATATCCCGGTTAGGGCATCAAACATTTATTTTAGGTATTCTTGGATTCCACTTGAGGGATCAAAGTGATCTTTGATAGAGACTGCAATGATTCTTTTGGCCCTAACCATGTCCTTCTTGTACTTCGCTTTGGTTGCATATTTTTCGGGTTCTGGTACATTTTTTTTGATGAATCTTGCAAGGTCATTATCTTCAAAGAATGAGTGCAATCCTATACTTCAAACAAAAATTATCCCCACCTTCAACTTGTCCCAGCTTATGCTTGTTGCTTGCAGACATCTTGACCCGAGGCTGGGAAAATGATCAAAAATTGAAAATGCTTTCAGTGAATTTGAAATTACGAGGAGATGCATTGGGCTGAAGTATCTTGATGCAGTCAGATTTCTGAAAATCAGAATTTTACCCCTTGAAATTGGGCTGTAAATCACGGGCCTTCTGGTACTGGATTACGGTTTACTAGTACTCCAAAAGTGAAAACTTCTGGTTTTACTTTCGGGGAGTTACGTCAGAAAGGTGCTCAAGTTCCAATGAGGTTAAGCTAGGCTGGGTGCACTTCTATAGGTGGTTTTAAATTTGAAATTTTACGCAACAAGATCTATTTCTTGTACAACAACTGATGGCCGTTTTTTGCTTATCGAGAGGGTTCTCTCTTACATTAGCTCGATACATGTTAATGGTACAAATGATATTAGAAGTTTCTTTCAATTTACTAGACCCTTGATAACATATGTAGGATCACTGAGAGAAACAATCACAAGATACATCATTTATCGAGGAAGCCCTCATGGGGGAAGCGTAATAAAATTCCTTAATATAGATTGCCAATACAATGCCAGATAAAGACCAAAACACTGAGAGAATAACCAAGGCTGAGTGTGCCTCTCTTCCTTCTTCTCCCAACTG
Organism: Picea sitchensis; assembly: GCA_010110895.2. NCBI lineage: Eukaryota > Viridiplantae > Streptophyta > Pinopsida > Pinales > Pinaceae > Picea > Picea sitchensis. The sequence goes on along the minus strand of SNQJ01S0004441.1, from coordinate 6,523 downwards.
CAGCATCTCGAGCTTACAGCACTTGTTGAGTGACTTGAGTGAGTGGTGAGCTAATGAGGTCTTAGCCTCTTATTTATATTGGTGGTGAAGTTAGGGGAGTCTCTTGTAATTAAAATTTGCGACTTCTTTTCTTGGTGTGGAAACCCTTTAGTGGGCAGGGGCCAACTTCTTAATTCACAACATATAGTTGGGGTTTGACCAATCAAAAAGGGGATTTGGTCATTTACAAAATCCGACATGATCAATCCTCAATAGGGGATTGATCAGTAATAACTCAATAATAATAAATATAATACTCTTCTTGAGTTACAATATTTCAACAATAAGAAGATATATGGAAGAAAAATGAATGAAACCATAGGGTGTAAGGTGTCTTATATGCTAAGAGATAAAGGGGTCAATGGTGGTTGACAATGTGGATGTTCAAAACTGTGTGACGGAGATCAGAATAGGATTCTAGGTGTGAAGAGACTGAGTTACTTTTGGAATAATTTATTTTCCAAGATACTGTGTTGTGATTAAAATCCTGGCGATGAATTCATGCATGAGGTTGCTGAAGCCCCACAATATTTGTTATGATAATAATAATTGAAATGGTAGGTGGGACCCGCCTTGTAGACTAGAGGAGCAAAGATAGATGTGTTACACTTATATATTGCCGCTGTTATGATGTTATACGGTGTTATACAGTTGATGATGAGGTCTTGGTTTCATTTGATATGATGACATGGTTGGTTGATGCATTGTTGCCAAATCTTACATTGATATTCACTTGCAATGCAAGGTGGTTATATATGGATATGAGAGTTAATTGTTGTAGGTATGTTATGTTATAGCATTGATTAAAACAAAAAACTTATACATGATTTTATGCAGAATGGTGTGATGATATGGGGCTTGACGCTCGATGGAAAGAAAAAAAACTAAGGATAAACCCTAATGTTATGGAAAAAGGGATTGCATCTAAACCTTGAAAGTGTATATAACAGTGTAAAATGTGATGGACCTAGCTACTATAATATGCATTTTGATTAAAGGATAATGCAATTTTGTTTAAAGGATTATATGGAAAGCACATATAACATATGGTTATTATTGTGACATGTTCGGTGTACATTATAGAATGGATATGGCATCAAATCTATACAATGAATATGGAATTGAGTATGCTTAATGGTTATGGTTTGGGCCCAATGGTTGTTATGTTAATGGGATGGCTCGTGTGTGGGGAATTAAATGGGGACGGTGAGGGAATCGTGTGCATTTCGCACTTGCGTCCTCCAAACCACCCTAGAGCAGATCACTACTAGAATAGTTACATATGATTTTGTTGGTTGTGGAAGCTTCGTGATTTTAGGTTTTGAAGGGGAAAAATCAGACTAGGTGTTCATTTGAAGCAATTTTTCACATGTATGGCTCTTTGATTTCCATACATGATGGACTCTACAGTATGAATCAAATGGTGGATTGGGATTGCATGTGTTCTGTGTTTTCCTTGAGTTTTCGACTGAGTGTAAAAATTTTGTTATGGGTTCTCTGTGATTAATGTGAATCTTTGGAATTTTGAAGGAAGAAGTAATGGGTTTTCACTGATTGTAAGTGCATTGCAATTTTTATTGGTTTAAAATAAAATGGTGGTCAACTTGGGGTTATTCTGGTTCTCTGTGAAATAATATCAATAGTGAAACAAGTCTTGTGTTTTATTCGCATGGGGTTTAACCACCAATATGGGTTTCAATTGTTTTCAACCCTTTTACATCTCATTCATTGTTGTGATTCTTTATCGGGCTTCGCGATGCAGCGGTGTTGTGATCAGTGTGTGGTTTGGCCTAGCCCCAAGCTATTTTTTGTTATGGCTTGTTCTTTACTATCATTTCATCGAAATAATTCCACAGTCTAATCTTTTTTTTTCCAGAACGTTTAATGGAGGCCTGTGTATGTATCAAATGGATACAAGTTGTTCTCTTGCATTATTTTCACAAGAGTTTAAACACTCGCTCCTCTCATCTTTGTTATAATGACCGATTGTTATGTTATGAAGCCTCACTATCAATTTTGAAATTTATTGACCTCCACAGGTGTTGGGAAGAACACCGTCTCTGTGTTTTGAGGATTCTTCATTGTGTGTTTAAATTGACCCGGCCCGTTTCCCCTCTCCTCGCAATAGCGTTTATAGAGCGCTCACAGTATTATTACACAGGTTGTTGAATCAATTGCCTTGTTTCTACTAGGGCATTACGTTTTTAAAAGGCTCTGATAAGATCACCGGGTTATAATTTGAAGGATTGTGGTGTTTTCAAAAGAGAACGAATCTCTATTTTCCAATATTATACTTGTTAACATATGGTTGCTTCTCGGTGGTAAATTTTTTTAGGAGGTAAAAATATTATGAGGTCTCTGTGTTTTCAAAGATTAAACATACCTTCATTACCTCTCTATGATAAAATTCCAAAGAACCCGACTTGGTTTTGTTGAGCTCGACTTGCTTCTATTTTTTTCCTCGAACTGCTTTGGAGTCTGTCAAGATTTACTTGTTACTAATTAAATGGTGTGGTTTCAAAGAACAACGGCTCTCTAACTTGAGTTTCTTGATCGAGATCTCACACATTTTATCTCTGATTAATTGGTATGAATTCACCTGCAATGAGGATTTCAGGTTTGTTGAGTTTTTCACTCTCACCATTATTTAGAATAGTCAGGTTGCATAGAGAGTGTGAAAGGGCACCTTTATATCATTATGGTTCTATTCTCTTCATGCATCATATGGATCTATCTTTTATCGAGTGTTTCTTTTGGAAGGAATTATGTATATGTTTGATGAACATAGATATCAATCTCATGGCTACATGTTGTGGGTTGACTGTTGTTGTTGAATCAAGATTGTGTTGATTATACAATTGAAGACCTATGTGTATGATGGGTCCATCGAACATTCTCTTGATTCTTTCTGGTTTAAAGGGACCCTTGGGTGGTTCTTTCGGTGCGATTTTTATTTGATGGCGGTTATTTGTTAATCACAGGTCAGTATTGTTTGATTACCAGGACGGAATATTGGATATAGATAAAATGTTGTTGTACATATTATGTTTGTTTTAAAAAGAAGAGGTCAACATTAAAACATGGGGCTGACTTTCCGAATGATTAATGATCATGTGGAATTGGAAATGAGCAATTGCATGGTTGATATAGGATGCAGTTGATGATATAAAATTGAAGGATTAAAATTAAATTGTTTTTAGTAGAGAGACAACGGTTGTAATGCGTTTGCAATTGAAGAGCAGTTAAATGTTTTTGGTCTTGGAAGTGGGATGCTTTTTGGATTGAGTGACAGGCCGGTGAGTTTTGATTTAATTTATTTTATGAACAATATCATTATAATTCCCTCTCATTTCTCACTTTTTTCGCTCATTATAAATCCCTCATGATCCCAAATTCATTTTCACACCCTATTCACTAAAATCAAATAAAAACTCTGTATGACAGTGATAATTAAATCACACAGGGATAGATGAAAATTGATATGTTTTGATATTATTGCAAAGTCAGTTATTTGTAGATTAGCCGAGCAGCTAATCGTTTTCTTACTCATCATGATATCATTTTCACCAATTACAATCCCCAGATATCCCATGAACCCACCGCTACGCCACGCTCATTTTGACGACAGTTAATAATTTTATGAATTGGACATGCGGTGATGTTAATTGAAACCAAAGCTTGTTTCATATAAAGAGAATGTAATGTATGGTTTATTTAAGATCTAGTTGCTAATAATTGCTACATACAAGATGAACTTCTTCAGCATAGGCAGGTCATGGTTGAAACAATGGGGGCATAGGTAGCTTTGGAACGAGAGGGCACGGAAGGCTAGGTATTCTCAATTGTTTGAGTAGATCCTCAGGTAAACCAACTCTTTCAAGAGATGGATTTTTCAATTTGGATTGGGAAAGGGATAGTCCAAACTAGACTAGAGAGGCCTCCCTCCCAACCCAAAAATGTTCCTGGTATCCATGCTCCCAATAATATATTTACAACACAGAAGTTCCCAAGAATGATGCTGCGTTGGGATTTATTACTTAGCAGTCTCACACACACCATTGTAGGCAAACTTGTCATTACCTCCTCCTGTAAAACCAAATGCTCAAATTTCCCCTACACACTCACATGTACAATCCTCCCATGCAAAAGATTAATTTTCTAGAGAGAAATCTCTTTGGGCTCTAATTGAAATCTTCATTTTCACCTTAGACTCTTGAAAAATATATCAAGTTTCTAGAGAAAGAATTCTAAAGTGCTAACACTTTAGGGTTAGAAACTTCTCTAGACAAGATTCTATTAACAATTTAATAAGTGGAATGATCTAGAGAGAGGAGAAAACACCTTATGCTCTCCCTACGGTTTAAAGTAAAATATCAAAATATTCAATATGAATAGGTAAGATTTACCATAACCATTCCATGCATGGAAATGAAATTACGAGGTTTACTTACTTCATAAGAATAATCGAAGCATAAAATCTAGTTGCAAGAGATTCCATAAATCGGCCAAGAAGCATCTAAAACTTGTGTCCTCCAAGGGGTTACACACTGGTAAAAGAGACCAATAGCTCAAAGATAGCGAAAATTTAAGAAATTCCACCATAAATCAGCCAAGAAGCATCTAAAACATGTCCTCCAAGGGGTGCACACTAGTAAAAGAGACCAATAGCTCAAAGATAGCGAAAATTTAAGTCTTAATCCTCTTGTGAGAGGAAAATTTATGATGAAAAATGAGTGGTGGCTAGCCATACTTATATGGGAAATCCTATCCACCATTAGACTTAACCCAAAAGTCGTGTCTTATCAATAATTGAACCTACTTCTCAATTTTCCCATTTAAATTATACAAAATTCATTTTTTACAAAAATAAAACCTTAAAGGGTGACAACATCCCCTTTTGGGGTGACATTGAGCTCCAAAACTAAAGCATTGAGGTGAAAATGTGCAACATTAATAAACCTCCAAAGGCCCATCATCATGCCACACATGCCAATTATCAAGTCAAACCCTCCATCAAAGCATCAAGCCCTAAGTGATATCATGTGATAGTAGGGTGACGTCCAAGCCTCTAAAGGCCGACGTCAAAGTAGAGATAGGAGGGATCTCGTCTCCTAGCCATGCCAGAGTGCCTCCAAATGAAACACACTCCTTCTTCAATGTGCATGTGGTGATCACAATCCTACCCTAGACATGGGGAATCTGTATCCATCCTTGGGCTCCAAATCCCCCATGAAGGTCCGAACATAGTCATTTCCTCATGAATACCTATCCACCGGGAAAAGTCCTGCAGAGACAAACAAATGCGCCCTCCAAGGGTCCATAAGTCACAAGAATCATGCCAAGTAAGCCACATCTAATAATGGAACCACCCAAACATGTGCATTAAACCCTCCCCTTTCAAACTAAACAAATTCTCAAAGACCTTATACAATTTGTCAAATTTAGGTGTGGGACGGGTGTCAAGGAATCATATTGGGCCAGTCAATCCCCAAGTCAAAGGTGTTTCCCAAGGGAAACCTATCTAAGTCATGTGTGAGTATGAGGTGGAGTGGGGTGAGACTTTTGGGCATGGGGTTCATGACATACAAGGGTTCATGGTTTCTCATTTATGTGTGCCTTTGTAGAGGATGTGATACCCTTCGTCTTTGATGCAACCTTTTTCCAAACTCATTTTCCATTAATTATTAGAGTGTTTCCAAGTTTAAGACAATAATGGGCACTAAAAAGGAAATTCATAGCCCACATATGCTCTACCTTTGTTGGCATGATTGATTGGTTAGTGATTTATTTTATGGGTCCCTCATTTTTTTGAGAAACATTTAATTGTTCTCAGGATCCCAGGGCGAACATATGGAAGGTTTATGATTGCATTTTATATTTTGACAACTACATTCCCCTCCGGGCCTTCAACCCCTTCTTCCCATGAAATGAGGTACAATGCCTTCTTGGGTCAGTGCACCTGAAAAATGAAAAGATGAGGAGACGAAATGGAAGAAGTATGAAAAGTGATAAGTATGACTGGGAATGGTACGATGACTCTTCAAGGAACCCCCCATTAGCACCCCATTCCCAAGGGTGACCAACTTATTAGGATGTGATGACACCCACCAAGGTTAAATAAGGAAAATGGTATAATTTCCAAGCAAATGTCCTGTAATCAAGAAAGGATTCTTTGAAACATATTAAAATGCTTCAATTATTAAAGTGACACTTACCATGAAACTGGACTTATTACCTCATGAAGCAAGACTTGATGTCCTCTGGGGCTAGGATGGTGTGATGGATGCTACTCTGCTACTGGTGATGCATCAATGAATATGAGGGGCTCTGTAGGGATATGCTAGTCGATTTGTCTCTTGACACTCCATTTCTGCTACCTCTGGGCCTCGAGACATGATCTCCTTAGTTACCCCTAATTTGAGGGGGTAACATTAGGCTCCTACTTGGGGACATGTGCTCACCGTAGAGTGCATGCGAACCTCAA
>SNQJ01S0004440.1:111832-127794 GCA_010110895.2 Picea sitchensis | reverse complement strand
AGAAAACCCAACAAAAACTTCCTTATCATAAATTGCCAATAGAATGTCAAGAGATAACTCAAACCAATACAGAAAGTCCTCTCGAAAAGATGCGCCACTCTTCTTCCTCTCTCCTTTGTCGGTAACAGATTAGAACTTGTCTCTCAAACTGAGCAAGTAAGTTGTGTGTTAGAAGTGAGGTGCTAGCCTCCTATATATACAAGACTGGCATGTGTGAGAGGGTTTCACTGGTAGGGCCGACCTCTCACTCTGGGTGGGTAAACCCACCTTTAATTAATTCTAGGTCTTCAATAATAACTATTGGGGCCGACTTCTTATTCTGCTCTTTATAATTGTCAGATGACCAATCCGCAAAAGAGGATTTGGTCCTTATACAATTACCGACATGATTAATCCACAATGGGGATTAATCCTAATAATAAAATAACAATAATAATAAGAATGCTCTTCGCAGTTACATTATTTCAACAATGTGTAGTACCTAGAGAACTATGACACTTCCTCGAGAGATGTGAAATTAAGTAAACATATGTAGAATCATCTATTATAATAGATGGTAAAAGTGTGATGAATAAATAAGAGAGGGATACATTCTTAGGAATACAATAATTATGCTATGCATAGGTGTGAAAACCTTTACAAAGAGTAACACTTTTACATAAAAAAACAAAGGGGTAATAGACCATTCAGCTCCCATAGATCGTGTGTCCTAGTAGATCCACCTCAAGATGATTTCATACCTAACCTAGATTATAAATAACCAACATGGTGAGAGTTACTAGAACCAAGGGGTATTTTACCATAGCCATAAAAGCAAAAGATAATTTGAAATGGAAACTAAAAGGATGGGCCATGATCGACCACATGGGGTCTAGAGATACTACATAGCCCTTTATGAATACATATAAAATTCAAACACATGGTAGAATAAAATTCATAAGTGAAAATACAACCAAACTTTTGGCTCATCATGGTACAATAAGGCACACAATTTGCTCATATGATGGTCCACATCTGGTGAAAAAATGTAAGGTACACTAAGGTGAATCTGAGATGTAACATACCCTAAAATGACTAGTAATTTGGATAATATTCTTGTTTTTTTAGTTCTCATTACAATGCATTGAAAAACAAGATTGTTAATGAGTTTAGGAATACAAATATCCTAAATATTTTTGAAGGATAAGACGCAAAACCAACTGATCCAAAAGAATTGGCTTCATGGAAAGACCTAATTGAGAAAAAATGGGGGATTGTTAGAAGCACAATTGTTTAGTTTGCATGTACATGTAGAGTCTAAAGGTTGTCCTATAAAAGTATGTAAAGTACTTGCTTCATTGTATCATAATCATGATGTTCAGTCTATTGGTTGTCTAGAGAGATGGATACATGATTTAGATCGGAGTGACTTTGTCCAAATATAGAACTTTCTCACTAAAATTAAGAGATGTAATGAAAAAAATAATGTTTATGGTAGTAAGTACAAGAAAAGTGATTTGTATCTTAGTGTTTTAGTGGAAAATAAGCAATTCCTTGCTTATGATTTGTAAATTCAATCTAGATGTCGAGCTCTTGAATTTTCTAAGGGAAGAATTCAATCAAACTTTGATGATTTATGTAAGGGTATTAATAAGTAGGAAAGACTTATTGCTCTATGGAAAAATTTTCTAGCTAATGTTTATGTTTCTCATGGAAGAAAGAATAAGTTTTAGTAGAAATGACCTAACAATGGCCATGATGGCACAAATTACTCAATTTGGTTAAAAAAGTCCATGCAATGGTGTTGGTGATCCATTGATGAAGGAACATAATCCTTCCAAGTATGGTGGTAAGAATAACCATCTTGAGTATAAATATTTAAAGAAGAAAAAATCCCTTGCTAAAATAAAATAAAAGGAGCCCAATGATTCCAAAGGTAAAACTAAGGAAGTTTCCCTTGTTGCTTACTTAGATAAAACTTGCAAGGAATCATCGTATCCTCTTCACAATGAATGGGTTATGGATTTTGGTGCTTCACATGATATAAATGGTAATGCTTCCTTATTCACGTCCTATGACAAAGATAAGCATGCATGTAAGGAACTTTCCATTTGTGAGGGATCTTTACTTTTAGTTTTAGGATTCGATGATGTTAAGGTTCATAATGGTCAATTGAAATATGTTTTTCATGTGAATGGGGTGCTTATCAAACTATTTTGTATTTGTGTAGATTGTCAACATCGATATAATTTGAAGCATGGTTTGATAAGTATGTGATTAAATATGCCATTACTTTGGGACATCAAGATTTTGCAATCAACTTTCCCTCATCTCTCAAGCACATGTTTACAGGGATTAAAAAATGAAGCATATAGGCTTTCAAAAGAAGGATTGGGGTTACAAGAAGGAACTTGGGTGGTTCTTGAACCCCACCAGGGACATATTACTTATTATCTTCATGAACCTTGGTTTTAACATTTTTACTTTTTCAAAGATGTTGGGAAATTGGTATGTAAAATATCTAAATACTTGTTACTTTTTGGCCCTTTTTTTTATGACAACTATATGTATACTTATACAGAACACAAGCACAAGTCTTTTGAGATAGTTATAGAGATGTATTATAACAAGACAGTCTAGCTAGATATATTTATTCCCAGTGATTTTTTATGAAGACTAATATTTTACCATGTATAAGGCCACTTGAGGCATTTTCAAATACCTCATAGTATCTACTTCTGTAATTTTGATGTATTTAATAAATTTACTTGACTTTTTTCCATGAAAAAAAAACATATGTGATTAAAGGCATTAATAATGGGTTTAAAGTTGTCTATGCTAGACATGTTGATTTTGATTATACAAGTTTAGTGATTTATTTTCCACCTCGAAACAACCCTTCTATAGTTACATTACTCATGATATTGAGAACACACTTTTACTGAGAGGGGGGGTGAATCAGTAGAAGACAATGTTTTTACTTTTTCAAACATTCATCAACCATATAAAAAAATAAAAATAAAAAAATAAAAATAAAATAAAATAAAAAAATCACATATGAGATCTATTAATTGTAGAACATGGAACACAAGATTTACATGGAAACCCTTTCAGGAGAAAACCACAAAACTTCTCTTTATAATTCTTTGTAGGCACCTACCTATTGTTACAAATATTTGTAGGCACCTACTTATTGTTACAAATATTTGTAGGCACCAACCTACTGGAGACACCAATCCCCACTAATACAAACCATGGTAGGAACCAACCTACTCTTATAGAGCTTCGTAGACACCAAACCCAACTAGTACAAACCTTGGTCACCAACCCACTCTTACATATCTTCATAGACACTAATCCCCACCACTAAGCACCAACTTAGAAAGATACACCAATCTCTCTGTTTGAGTGGCACAAACCTTCAAGTTACAATTTCTTCTTTAGTACGTATAACTTCTTCAAAAGATGATAAAATTCACATTACCTTCATTGAGTCTGCTTGCTACTTCCACCTTCTCCGGGTTTGACCAACATTTGAATTTTCAAATGTAACTTTCCCAAATCTTGTTTTTTTTGGCCTCTTCCCAAGAATGAACTTCTACATCATGCCATCTATCCACTTTTTCAAATATGATTATGAAATTTTCATTTGAATTATGTCGGTATGTCTCCTTAGATCCCTGAAAATTTTATGATCCGAAAATTCCCAGAAAATAAGTTATAGAGAAAATATCAAGCTGGCATGTTTGAAACTAATTAAAGGCCCATTCAAAAACCTTAAATTCCAAAGGGTATATCTCATAAGGTATAGTGAACCAAAGTCTAAATTTTTTACCTGAGGTATTTTTGTATGTCTCCTGATATCCTCGAAAATTTCACAGTTTGTATGTCAAACTAACCTATTTGAAATTGATTTCAAAACTATTTCACAACCCTAACTTCCACAAAGAATGTCTCAGAAAGTATGAAGAACCAAGATATTAAATTTTAACCACATGTACCCAGGGATATCTCCTTAGTTTCCTCACAATTTCCCAGTTTGAAACATCCCAAAAAAGAATTTGTAGTGAAAATTCCAAACTAACCTATTTGAAATTGATTTCAGGAGCATTCAAGAACCCTAAATTCCACATGAAATATCTCAGAAATTGTAGCAACCCAACATATGAAATTGTAATCACATGTACCCAGAGATCACATCTACGTCTCCTCAAAATTGTATTGTTTGAAACATCCCAGAAAATAAGTTATAACGAAAATTCCAAACTGACATGCTTGAAACTGATTTCAGGAGCATTCAGGAACCCTTACTTCCAGAAGGAACACCTCAAGAATTTTAGTGAACTAACATTTGAAATTTTAACCAGATGTACCTATAGATCTCGCCTTTGGCTCCTCAAATTTTCACTGTTTCAAACAACCCATAAAACAATTTATAGTAAAAATGTCAAATTGACCTGAAACTGATTTCACAACTCTTCGCGTTTGGAATGATATCCAATATTTTCTCATCCACTTATTCAAATGTTATTACATTTTTCAACCACACACTTTCTCTTTTTATACTTTATCATAACCCTTCATGAAGGGACATGTTAATTTAAAAATACACGACGCCCATTAATTAAATAATTAATTCCCTCTTTTTTATTTCACTTGTCCAAATACCATGGGAAAATACCATGGGCTTATAAACCCATGGGCTTCCAAACCCATGGGTTTGAAACCATCATTTAAATTTTTACTTTTTCACGTGCACCCATTTTTTAAATACACTTGTAAACCTATATATAAATCAATATTGGAAATGTTGTATGTATTTTTAAATCTGTAATATGACATTAATAACATCATTAATCCTTTGACATCAATGACAATAATTCCAACAATCTCCCCCATTTTCATTGATGGAAATACTGCATCAAAACACATAGTCCACTAGGAATAGAAAGAATTCCCCCCCTGTCTGCAAATCTCCCCCTTTGATATAAATGGAAATGGTATGCTCCCCCTAAGCTTGTGCTGTTTCTTAAGAGCTTAGTGACTAGATGATATGGATATCACTTCCAATTTGATGTCCCTTAATTTGTTCTGACTATAAAATAAATGCTCAAACAAAGTAAAGAAACACTCTTGAATAATTATAAACATTGTCACCAACAACGCAAGATAATCAATCTCTATCAATCCAAATAGTCTATGTATCCAACATAAGCAGTAGTACATCTCCAACAACAATTGAACATGGCTCAGTCAATCTCAGTAAATCCAAGTCGATTCAACAAGAAATAGTCAAGTCAACAAGAATACATCAGTTGTGTTCGCATATCAACAACTTCAAGTATTCCCCCCATTGAGGGATAAATAAGAAGCGATTCAATAGTTCTCGCCGAAAATTCAGGTTATTTGACAACCCAATAGAAACTTCGATCAAAGGAATACTCAATCAAAACTCTAGTTGATTGTCATGTCGGGTTGATCCTCAGTCGACCACTTCCAAGTAAATAATCAGTAAGTAAGAGGAACATCACACGATTTTATATTCGATGATACACAACAATATGACAAGGATGATGATATGGCACATATTTTTGCGTTGGATGATCAGAGGAAGTAACGCCAGTGGGAGTTCATAGGAGTTGCAAAACCCAAAATATCAGGAACAATTCCATCTATAACAACATACTCAAATTATGGCATGTGAGGAACAAGCAACTCATCAATATATTCAACACAATAATAGGTTTCTCTTTTGGAAAACCAATCTGAACTCCACATGCAAAAAATAAAACTTTCACAGTTTGTAGAAAGGCTGGGTGTAAGTAGGGAGGAAACAACAACATCATATCAAGACTTGTTGTTGGTGACTTTATCTCATGGATAATGGGAACAACAATACTCTAGCATCCTCCTCTAGTGTATCCCATATTGCTTAGCAGTCGAGGCCCAATACCTATAGTTTTTTTTCAAAGTAGGTTGTGCGAGACCACCTTGGTGGAAAAGATATTTTGAATTTTTCCTTGTTTTCCTTGTAATGAATGCCAATTTTCCACGGAATATCATTTATTTCTTCATGTTGTATTCATTATTGATGGGGATTTTGAGTGCATCAACATAAATTTTATATTTTTCATTCATTTAATTTCTTGATTGACGCTCACATGGCTTTTGGATCTTCTTTGGTGGTCATATGAATCTTATCATATCCAAGACCAATTTTAATGAGTGGTGACCTTTGGCATTTTATGATATCTAATATTTGATTAGTCTTTTCAAACTTCAAGATTCTCTTCAACCAAGAAGTTGACTTCTTCAATTCCCTTCTTAAAGAAACAATTTCATCTTCCATCTTCTCAAAATTTTATTCCTTTTCCTTTAGCTGGATTCTCACCACTTCTTCATCCTTTTTGCCTCTTACGGTTGAATCTTTAGTATAATAATAGTATTTATTGTTTCTTCAAGGCTTTGTAACATCTTTTCTTTTGCATCACGATCCTCCTCTTCATATTTATGTAGCTTCTCCTTTTGTTTCAAATTATTTTTGTTAAGATTATTTATTTCACTTAAGGAACAAATGAGTTCTTCTTCAAGATCGACTTTTGTATCGGTTTAGAATTTTTGTTCCTCTTCTGAATCCATCAAATCTTTCCCTTTATATTCATTTTCCAAAGTGTCAATATTCGTTTCATTTCCATGATGAGAGTTTCCTCTCTATCACTATCGGAGATACTTTAATTTCTCTCTTCAAAAGAGTCACTAACCCCTTTGAGTAGAGACTCTTATTTTTCTTAAAAGTGTTCTTATTTTCATGTTTTTTCTTTTTGTATTGATGATGCTTACTCCCTTTCTTTACGTTATGGTCTTTTTCATCATTGCTACTTTATTTTTTCACATAAAGACAATTAGCTGCAATTTTTTTTACTTTTCCACAATTAAATGAATTTTAAAGGGAAACTTACCTTTGTATTTTCCATATCCCTTTTTGAGATTTCTCACAAAATGTGCTCCTTCTGCGCTTGATTCATAGTTGGAATAGTCACTTGATTTGTGTTCTTTGTTCTTCATCTTCTTTGAATATTTTAAGGTTGTTTCTCTTTCTCAGTCCTCATTTCATATTCCATGAGAATCCCATACAATTCATCCATTATCCGATGAATTAGATCCTTCATTTCTTGATAGATTGACACTTTACAGCTTCAAATGTGAAGTGAGGCCTTGCTGTATAATCATTTGGTTCTTCAAAATTTTCCTGAATTCTCTGATGGTGTTGGCATTTCATCCATCACGAAGGAGATAGGATGCAACATTTTCTTCATCTTTCATTTTTTAGACTCTTGAATTTTCTTCTACGAGTTTGTAGCCTTCCTTTATTAACCTTATCGTCACCTTCGCAGATTTTTTGAAGTTTTTTCCAAATATCTTTGATTCTCAATGGAATTACCTTGACAAAATCACCAGTTCAAACATACACAGATGGCATTCATAAAACATGCATTACTCACTAGCCTTCTTTCCGGCCCTGATTTTTGGTGCATGTTGGAGATTTATAACTGAATCCACGACTGATTTCGGATAATAGAAACCAAGAGCCGATAAAGCCAGAGTTCACATCCTTATGCTCTAGAAATGATAGTTTGTTCAGTCAAATAACAGAGATCTATTTGTGGAGAAACCTCCCAAATAACAGAGATCTATTTGTGGAGAAACCTCCTTGACTGACCATGTGTGCTCCTGAGATCTACCTTCTAGTGGTTAGACTATTTCTGAAGGAACCTGCTTTGATACCAATTATTGAGCACACACTTATACTGAGAGGGGGGTGAATCAATATAAGTATTTTTTTTTACTTTTTCAAACACTCATCAACCATAATAAAATAATCACATATGATATCTATTAACTGCATTTAACGTGTAACATAATATTTAGGTGGAAACCCTTTCTGGAGAAAACCACAAAACTTCTCTTTATAATTATTTGTAGGAACCAACCTACTAGAGACAACCAATCCCCACTACTAAAACCCATGGTAGGAACCAACCTACTCTTACATATCTTCATAGGCACCAATCCCCACTCGTACACACCCCTGGTAGGCACCAACCTACTCTTACATATCTTTGTAGAAACCAATCCATTGGAGACACCAATCCCCACTACTAAGGACTAACTTAGCAAGAGACACGGATCTCTTTGTTTGAGCGGAACCAACCTTCAAGTCACAATTTATTCTTTACTACATATAAATTCTTCAAAAGGTGATAACATTCACATTACCTTCACTGAGTATGCTTGCTACTTCTACCTTCACTAGCTCTGACCAAAAATTGAATTTCCAAATGAAATTTATGGTAACTTTCCCAAATCTTGTTGTTTTTCCTCTTCCCAAGAACAAAATTGTACAACATGACACACATCCACTTTTTGGGTACTTATGTATGTCTCCTCAAATCCCTGAAAATTTCACAGTCTGAAGAGTCCCAAAAAACAAGTTATAGAGAAAATGCCAAGCTAGCATGTTTGAAATTGATTACATGACCATTCAGAAACTATACATTCTACATGGTATATATTATAAGGTACAATGAAAAAAAAATTGAATTTTTTACTTGAGGTACATATGTGTGTCTCCTCATATCCTTGAAAATTTCATAGTCTGAAAAGTCCCAGAAAAGAAGTTAAACCAAAAATGTCAAATTGGCTTGTTTGAAACTGATTTCAGAACTATTTAGAAACACTAACTTCCATAGGGAATATCTCAGAAATAGTGGTGAAATAAAATACAAAATTTTAACAACATGTACCCAGATATCTAGCCTATGTCACCTCAAAATTTCACGGTATGAAACATCCCAGAAAATAAGTTATAACAAAAATTCCAAACTGGCCTATTTGAAATTGATTTCAAGAGCATTCATGAACCCTAACTTCCACGGTGTATATCTCAGAAATTATAGTGAAACAACATCTGAAATTTTAAGCACATGTACCCATAGATCTCTCCTTTGTATCCTCAAAATTCCATGGTCTGAAACATCCCAGAAAATAAGTTATAACGAAAATGCCAAACTAGCCTGTTTGAAACTGATTTTAAGAGCATTCAATAACCATAATTTCCACAAGGAATATTTGTGAAATTATAACGAACCAAGATATGAAATTTTAATCGCATGTACCTAGAGATATCCCCTCCATGTCCTCAAAATTTCATGGTCTGAAACGTCCCAGAAAATAAGTTATAGCGAAAATGTCAAATTGACCTTAAGCTGATTTTGMAACTCCCCCCTTTTTGAATGTTATCCAATCTTTGTTCATCCACTTCTTCAAATGTTATTACATTTTTCACCCACACACTTCCTCTTTTTATACTTTATCATAACTCTTCATGAAGGAACATTTTAATTGAAAAWGACATGGCACCCATTAATTAAATAATTAATTCCCTTTTTTATTTCACTTTTCCAAATACCATGGGAAAATGCATGGGGAAATACTATGGGATTCAAAACCCATGGGTTTGAAACCACCATTTCACTTTTCACTTTTTCACGTGCACCCATTTTTTAAATATATTTATAAGCCTATATAAATCGATCTTGGAAATGWTTTTTGTATTGGTAAATCTGTAATATGACATTAATGACAAAATCAATCCTTTGGCATCAATGAAAATAATTCCAACAACTACTTTTTGGCCCCTTTTTTATGGAAACTATATGTATACTTATACAAAACACAAGTGTGGGTCTTTTGGAATAGTTATATAGATGTATTATAGCAAGACAATCTAGCTAGATATATTTGTGCCCACTGAGTTTTTATTAAGAATAATAGGTTACCATGTATAAGGCCTCTTGAGGAAGTCTGAAACACCTCATGGTATCTACTTTTGTAATTTTGATGTATTTAATCAAATTACTTGAATTTTGTTCCATGGAAAAAAATTATGTTATTAAAGACGTTAATAACAGGTTTAAAGTTGTATATGCTAGACATGTTGATCACGATTATACAATTTTAGTGATTTCTATTCTACCTCGAAACAATTGGTCTATAGTATGTTGCTCATGATGATGCTAAAAGTAAAATATGGCATGAAAGGTGTTGATACCGAGAGGGGGGTGAATCAGTATCAAGTGCAATTTAAAAAAAAAATCAACTTATACTTAAACCATTCAATTATATCCAATGAGAAATGAACAATAGTATAAGTGTTACACCAATACACCATGCACAATATATGAGAAATAATCAATAGTTATTGTTCAAGGGAAGTAATGACTTCCAAAGGTAGCTACAACTTCCAATTGTAAAGGGAGGGATAAACCTCCAAGAGGAAGATACAATCCNTCTTCAGGAAAAAGTCCTTAATGAAGAGTTTGATCTTCTATCATCATGACATAATCATAATATCATCTTGATAACCAAAAATGTGGATAACAGTCCCCTACCTTATTGTGTGCCCCTTAGAATCCTTGTGAGCGACTGTCGTAGTCTATCCTCATGACATCGTGGATCCTCTCGAACTAGATAGTCATTAACCTACAGTTCGAGCCACAACAGGAGTGCGAGTAGGCTGTGGTAGGGCTATTGTCCACACCTCTCCCTCAACATATCTGGTATTCATGCATGACCCCTCTACTCCACATGTGAGTCTGGTTGGCAAGCTATCATCAACCTGCATCATCAACGAATCATGTCAGAAATATATCGATAATCATATCATCTAATCAGATGCACAAATGTCATATATACAACAATCAAACCCTAATAGTCCACTCCCTGGCTCAATTTGGAGTCCAAGGGGTTCCATCGATGCCTCTTCATCCTCGAGGTCCAAAATCCTACACACTCAGGTAAACCGAATCAATAGCACATGTCTATGTCAATGCAACAAAATAACATGTCATCAATTCATAACACCTCATAATCATAATCAAATGCCCAAAAGTATAATAATCTGGATCACTTGTGAGAAAGTGTCCTCAAGAATAAGTTTTCTCACTACACACAAGAGTGGGATGTTACAGCAAATGGGAAAGGAACACCAAATTTTCTCAGTGAACAAAATGAGAAAACTAAATTTTTCAGAAGCCTAAATCAAAAGAGGGACACATCTTTGTATTCAAAAGTAAAAACAATGTTTCTTAGTCACTCAATTTAGAAAATAAGTTTATCTTCATAGCCAAACAATGAAAATGAAATTAATATTTTCGATGACCCAATCCTGAAAACAAGATTCTTTTATGACCCTTCAAGTTAACATTTATTTAATGCAAGGAATCATTAGTCGCGATTACAAGAGTATTGATAGATTGGAATTACAAAGTGTTTTTACAACAGTAACCACAATGCACCCAGGAACAAAATTTTTCAATGACCAAATCATAAGACCATGATCTCAGCCACACAAACATAATAAATCAAGGTTTATTCCCTACAAAAAGTAGAGAACGCGATGTAAAACTACCCAAATAATAGGAACAAATTATCATCTACCCAAACAAGAAACATAAATTTCTTCGTGAAACAAATTTATAAAACAAGTTTGCTTGAGGACCCGACGACAAAAGATATATTTTATTAAATGTAAAACGAACCTTATACCTTTACTTTTGTGATTTTAAATAATAACTCCACAACAAAAGACCAAAATAATACAAATAAAATTATGAGGTAACTAGATGGGCAACCGTGAGAGAGAGAGAGAGAGAGAAAGAGAAAAAAATTCAAGCATGAGAATATCAACAATTAAACAACCATGAACAAAATATTTTTTATATTTGAGGATGATATTCAACTTGGAAACTTGTGCTATGTCCTTCCTTTCGCCTGCTAATCAAATGACTTCACCGGTACCTCCCAGAGAACGCTAGGGGTACTCTTTTACCCCCTTAGCCCCTCAAGCGGCAAAGGGGTCACACAAAGAAATCAAATTCGTAGATCAAGATTTACCTCACAAGGAGAGGCTTACACCTCTTCTCAAAACTCGTAGCCGAACTCACACAAGAAAACTAGTCACAATTTTTTTACAACATTTCAATCATCCAACAATAGGGTCCCTTTTTCCTCTCCCTTCTTTTTATAAGAATTTTTACCTTCACATTTGTCAATTCATGCATAATTAAATATTTTTTAATAATTAATTTATATATTAATCACCCTCAACACATATCACACTTCCCTCAAGTTTCACATGTTTTAATTTCTTTTAAATAAATAATTTTTGAATTTTTCCTCACCTCTACAATTAGTTCCTAGATTTTCTCCTAGTTGTCCCTTAATTCCCCAATTTTTCCTTTATTGTGTATCCTAACTAAATTACATTTGGAGTTTCATTATGACTCTTCTCTTAGTTAGGATTTAGAGTCTAGTTTGACTTAGGACTCTAACTCTAAATTGACACCACATTTCCTCGTGAAAATAATCTATTTTAATTAAAAAAACTTTTTATTTAATTCATGAACACATTGTGCACATGTCTTACATTTTATTCTCCCTTTTCTATATTTTATTTAGTCCAATTTTCCTTAGGCCCATTATTATAATTTAATTAGGTATGAGCATTTAAACTTATGTTTTATTATGTTCCTATTCATAATTTAATATATAATTATATTCTCTTTTCTAACAAAATCTAAGTATTCAATTTATCCTCTAAAGTATTCTAAATTTTTATTAAATTCTCTTGATGTTTAAATTTATTTATTTTCATTCTATATTACCCTATGACATTCCCTTCAAGACACACCTATGTGATCCAAGGGTTTCACTCACCATGTTGACTTAGTTTGTAATTTTTGTCATGCTTGGAGTCAATACTTCACTTGTCGACCTTGTGTGAGACTAAGGGCTTACTGAGGAATACACAAACCTCCTTCTTGTGCACCCATAAAAAATCCTCATGAGAAACTATCTCAGTATTCCCTCATGACATCGTGAACCTCTCAGGAACAAGGTAGTCGTTAACCTTCATTTTAGGCCACAACGAGAGTGCCATTAGGTTGTGATAGGGATTTTGCCCCACCTCTCTCTAATCTATCTGATATATGTGTATGCCCCATTTACTCCATATGTGAGTCCGATTAGAAATCATCACCATGCCTACATCCACTCACAAAACAAATATTAATAACTCTCATACATGAAATCCATAATTGAAATCATAATCATAACACATGCATAATAAAAAAAGGTACTCATAATCAAAGTCAATAGTTCACTCCCTGACTCAATCCGGAGTCCAAGGAATTTCATCGATCCCATCAACATGCTCTTCTTGTCATGTTTCATGCACACTCAGGAAACCTCATCATAATACATGTCAATTTTATACGTCAATATTAATAACATAACAAATTAAATACTCAAATATATCATACTATTTAACTCATAAACCAAATCAGATAATCATATAGTACCATGTTTAGCCAGATCACTTGCACATAAGTGTCCTCAAAGGATAATCAATATTATGAAAATGTGGTCAGTGAAAACTGGATGTTACATAGAGAAATGTTACTAGAGAGTGGTACTAATGTGATTAGTGATTACTTCCAGGGATATTAAGATAGTTTCTAGGTAGTGAGGAAATAAGGTACACCAAAAAAGTATTATTGGAGAGTGGTAGTAATGCAATTAATGTTTCTTTCTAGCGCTATTGTGATAGTTTTCAAGTAAGTAGGTGAGTGGGTCAATTAAAAAAAATATTACTAAAGAGTGGCACCACAATGATCAACATTACACAAGGATTCTATTGAGATAGGTCCCAAATAAGGATGTGGTCATGACCTTGACATATTTTTTTTAATAACTCCTACGGAGTTATACTCCCACCTAAATAATAATACACTAAAATAATGATCAAATTCTCAATTCTATATATTATGTAGGAATTCCATGGCTTGTTAGTAGGAACTAGGGTTTCTAGTGACTAAATGCAAAGTTTGTTTTCAAGACAACTACTTTTGTATGAGTTTCCACGAATGGAAATAAGAAGTAGTGTTTCAAGGGTCTTGAGAACAAGGGAGTTGCAATAACTATATCTCTTTGATATACATGTGGGTTACAATATTAGTATTGAGCCCAATTTATTACGACTCTAACTAAGGAGTATTGACTATACCGATATCCATAATCTCTGATTACCTTGGTACTAGAGAGTAATATTTCAAAGTGTTTTTCTTGGTGCCACTAAAGAATCCATACGTTCGACTGGCTTATCTAAGGGAAATTTTAGGAATCATAGAGGAATTTTAATATACCCAAGGGTAAATGGAAGATAAACTATGAATATAGGTATTTTTTGATGTGGTACTACTCATATGGGTACCGACAGGGGTTTCAATGGTTTCCAATCAGGTCAAACCTCTTGTATTTACTTTGTGTATGCTTCCCTTATCATATTTTTATAAACTAAATGATAGATCAATATGTTATTTATAGACACTAGAACATGTCTCTTTCTTATATATATTTGTTTTAATGTGATTAGGAAAATTCTATGATACCACTTGTGGTGTTATTTATAGGAATTTTAAATATGTAAAGAAGTAATAGTAGATATTGCCCAAATTTACTGTAGAAAAGATAGAATGCAACCAAAATAGATAAATGATAAAAAATGTTACACCTTGATTAATGGAAGCAATGTTCACTTGCCTCTTCATGGGAGAAACCTCCAATTAAGCAGAGCTCCGATTACAAATAAATTCACAACACATATTTTACATTACTTATACATATTTATATAGTAATTTCTACCTCCCAAGAACATTCTAGATAAGGAACTTTCAAGTAGGTGAAACCTTCTAGTAAGCCTTCTTAAATTTATCACTTTCACACTACTACATGGGCCTTATTTACTAGAGATGACCTCCATAAATAGCAATACATAGAAGTATATCTATCTACTTAGGATTTTAAGGAGGTTAGGACATTAATAGTCCCAATCTACCATAACCATAGTGAGGGAGTCTTGGAATTCAACAAATTGCTTCTTTATAAATGGAAAAAATCTTATTTATCTCTCAAGATTATTCTTCATTTCTTCCATCCCCTTTTCATACATCTAGACATTCTCTATCAAGTGTTTTTTCTCTTCTCAAATCTAAACATTGATAGCCCTTAATTCTTCCAACCTTTTTCTATTCCCTTTACCCATGCAAGATCTACATTTTCTTTAAAGTTATAGAAATTTCATTGTAGTCAAAGAATCAAATACTCTAATACCATATGATCAGTAAATGAGGGAATTATAACCCACTCACTTCACTAACACAAATCCTCTACAAAATTAACTTTGATATTTGTTGTCTATCTTATAAAGATACCTATGTCCTTCCAATGGCTATAGGACTTGTTCTAACATTGAAATGGTGAGTGAAAAATTCTATGTTATTCCATCTTCTACAAGCATGTAAGGAAACAATTTTCCACTCCATTTCCGATTGTTATTTAGTGTAGCGTACGCAGGAAACAACTAGTTTAGAAGCAATAATCATAAGGTATTTGTGTTGTATTTTCAATTATTAATCACCATTTAGGAATATAACAATTGGATATGCTTCGTTGCTTTATGTCTTGAGTTCATTCATATATGAAATTTTCGTTGATTGTATTGGACAAAACAACAATGTTACTACAACAAGAAATTTAAACAACTCTTCGAAGATTAATCAATATGTATATATCTCTGTAGTATAACTCATGAAATGGGGTAAAAATTCTCAAAGGAAATGTTCCCCATCAATAATTAAGAGAATAAATTCCTTTATACCATATATCTCTAGAAGTAATGTGGAAGAGAGGTGTTTGCTTCAATTCCAAAGTTACCTAACATTGACACGTGAGGATATAGATTTAGAGATGCCTTTAAACCATCAATCAATTTCACATTTTCTTCCACTTATCTAATATATATCTTGGTTTTTCATTGTCACATCAATTTCATCCATTTTATATTCCTTGAGCCATTGATGTGA
>SNQJ01S0004440.1:98359-111782 GCA_010110895.2 Picea sitchensis | reverse complement strand
TTCCACAAGGGTGAGAAAATACAAATATAAACATAGATTGTGATAATCATAGGAGAAATTTGTTTTTAATCATCAAACATTTAATCCTTTTAATAAATTACTTGCACGATTTGCAAATGCATCTATTCCAAAAGTTATTTAAAGACTGAAACTAAATCCAAGATCTACCAAATGACACAACTTGGGATAAAATGTAATCATTTTTTTCCAACTGAAGGAAAAATTCAACTATGAACGCTCCATTACAAAGAAAATCCACCAAGTTCAGATCTAGATCATTCCAAAAAGGCTTTAATTCAAAACAAAATCCTACTCCAAACCCCTCATGTACCTGACCTATAGATGTACACATTTTTTTTTAATTGTTCCAAAACAGAGTCAGTCCTTAAACTTTAAAAACTCAAGATCAATACAATAATGTGTATCATGCATTTTCAGATCTATTTTAAAACCAAAACCTATATAGAAATAACTGGTGAATTGGGTACCTGCTTCTTTCAGGTGTTAAGCATACACAGTGGTTGGATCCTCAATTTCATGAAATCTAAATGGCATAAATGATATCTACTGCCATGGAGATATTAAAATTCTCAATAAGCTATGACATATGATTGAGTTGTAATACAAGTGGGCATTCTCAAAAGCAACGACCCGTTGTTTCAGGGAATTGTTAACATAAAGAGGAAATTCATATGTAAATTTTCAAACAGAGAATTACTTTCTGTGAATTTAATGAACCTACATGAATTAAAAGTAACCAACTACAATCTGCTTAACATATTCCATTTCATCAACAATGAATTAGGAATACAAGTATATAATTGGCGGAATTGTCACATCAATAGCCAAGGCTTTCTTTCCATATATATTTAGTAAATAAATTAACATTCTATTACAAAATGAGAATAAGTAAACAATGAAATATCATGACCAAGGAAAATGTCATTTGTTGATGATGTTCAATCCGTAAACTTGGGTTGCGTCCCTTCCTTTCGGTTGCTAATCAAATGACTTCACTAGTACCTCCCAGTCAATGCTACATGTACTCGTCTTTCCCCTTAGCCCCCCGAGCCGAAAATGAGTCACACACAAAAATCAAATACGTATCTCAAGCTTTCCCTCGCAAGGAGAGGCTTCCACCTCTTATGCAAAGTTTTCAGCCCAACTCACACAAGTAAACTAATCATGAAATTTTTTTACAACATTTAAGTCATCCAATCATAGGGTCCTTTCCTCTTTACTCTTCCTTCTTTTTATAAGAAAATTTGTCTTGACACTTATCAATTCATGCAAAATTAATTTTTTTTAACAATTAAATTAGAGATTATTGACCCTCAACACATGTCACACTTCCCTCAAATTTCACATGTTTTAATTTTTTTTAATTAAATAAATGTTGAATTTTTCCTCACCTCCTCAATTAGTTCCTAGATTTTCTCCCAGTTGTCCTTTAATTCCCCAAATTATCCTTTATTGTGTATCCTAACTAAATTACAGTTGGAGTTTGATTAGGACTCTTCTCTTAGTTAGGATTTAGAGTCTAGATTGATTTAGGATTCTAAATCTATGTTGACAACCCATTCTCTCATGAAATAATTTATTTTTATTAATTTCATGCACACATTGCGCACATGTTTCTCCCTTTTCTAGATTTTAATTAGTCTAATTTCCATTAGACCACTTTCTATAAAATTCATCTAGGCATAACAATTAGACTTATATTTTATTATGTTCCCTGATTATTAATTAATATAAATTTACATTATCCTTTCTAAAAAAAATGAAGTATTCATTTTATCCTCTAAAGCCTTCTATTTTTTTATTAATTTATCTTGACGTTACAATTTCTTTATTTTTCATTTTATATTAACATGTGACGTGCCCTTCAAGATGTACCTACTTGCTCCAAGGGTGTCACTCACCATTTGACTTAGTTTGGAAGTTTTATGATGTTTGGATTCAATACTCCACTTGTCGACCTTGTGTGAGACTAAGGGATTACTGAGGAATAAGGAATCTACCTCATTGTGCACCCCTCAAAAATCCTCGTGAGCGATTGTCTCAGTGTGCCCTCATGACATCGTGAACCTCTCAGGAACAAGGTAGTCATTAACCTTCATTTTAGGTCACGGTGGGAGTGCTAATAGGATGTGACAGGGACACTGCCAAACCTCCCCCTCATTTATCTGATATGTGCGTATGACCCATTTACTCCATATGTGAGCCAGATTGGCAAGCATCACCATGCCTGCAACCACTGACAAAATAATATTAATAATTCTGATACATGAAATAAAAAATGAAATCATCATCATAACACATGCGTAATAAAATCAAGTACTCATAATCAAAGTCAATAGTCCACTACCTGACTCAATCTGGAGTCCAAGGTGTTATGTTGATGCCATCAACATCCTCATTATGTCATGTTTCATGCACACTCATGAAATCTCATCATAATACTTGTCATTGTTATACATCAATATTAATAACATATCAAAATTTCAATACTCGATGATGACATAATTTTTAACTCATAAACCAAATCAGCTAATCATAAAGTACCATGTTTTAACCGAATCACTTGCTCGCAAGTGTCCTCAAAGAATAATTTAGTGGTATGAAAATGTGATCAGTGGAACTGGATGTTACAATGATGTATATGTGCTTGGTAAAAATCATAAGGAAAAATGTGAAAAGGGTAAAGCTCGGTTTGCCAAGAAACAATTGTAGTTAGATCATAGTGATATATGTGTTTCTCATGAATCCCATTCTATTTTTGGTGTTATCTTCTTTCTCACTTTTACAGAATATTCCAATGGAAAAACTTAGGTATGTTGCTGGAAAAATAAAATCCAAAAGTTTTCTACATCCCAATAATTTAAATCTTTGGTGGGAAATGAATCAAGGCAACAAATTAATATTCTCTACACTAATAATGGGGGTAAATTTATCAAAAACGAATTTTCAACATTTTTGGCTAAACATGGAATCAAACACCATAAAATTATTCTTTATACACCTCAACAAAATATGGTAGTTGAAAGAAAAAATTAAATTCATGTAGATATGGATAGATGTATGTTGTAGTATAAGGGGATACAGAAAATGTTTTGGTGTGAATGCATTGCTTGTGCTAATTATATCTTGAGCAAGGCTCTTCATAAAGTAGTAACTATTTTGAATGTCATTCTTGAAGAAAAGTGTCCTGATATACATGTTGAAGTGTTTGGTTGTGAATGTTGGGCTTGTTACCACACAATCGAGCACCTTAGTGAAAATCCTTCGCAAGGCACCAAGACTAGTGTAACATTAGAAGATGTCACCACTATCGCCTAGGAAACAACTTCCCTCTCTTTCATTAAGTAGTGAATCCAACACAAGGGAGGCTTCTCTAGTAGCCTCCAAGAATCCCTAGGCAAGACAAAATCAAGTCTAAGGCCATTGGGGTAGCTACTCAATCTACCACCAATAAAATAATATAAACAAGGTAAGGATAATGTGGTAAGATAATGCAATTTCTAGATTTTAAGGGATGAGGATCTAGGTCAATTTATAAGGTTTTCCAAGTCAATTTAATCTCAAAAGAATCCCCAAACACTACAAAAGAAGAAAAAGATAAAGGATGTTGCAAAACTTGAAGGAAATATAACAATTTACAACATAAATAAATTTATTACAGCATTGATAAAATCGTCCCTTGAATAAATAATCAACCAATGAAATAAGAGGGAAAAATAGTGAGTTAATCTGGGGTTTGATTAACTAACAAAATCAGAAAATTGAGATGCATATAACAACCCTAAAACCATAGACGCCCATCCCTAGAAGGTTGCAACAATAAATCACAATGTAAATTGGGGTTTAAAATTGTTTATTAGGTCAACAACATGCATAAAATTCAAAATGTCTTAGTCTTTTTTGGCTGAAAATGAATATTTGTTGTTAGAAAACCCTAATTTAACTCTAAAACAGTGAAAATAGATTAAAATTACTATTTTAAAGAGTGAATATTAGGAGAGTGACTGGTTCCTACTATATTTTTGGGCATATGGAGTCAATTAAGGACTCCTTTGAAGAGATTTGATTGGATCTAGGGTGATAAATATAGGTTGTTCATTACTAACCCTAGAAGATCCTCCTAGTATATCACTAGATCTTCAAAGACAATTCAAGGGAAGGTTCTTCACTAGTAACCTTCCAAGAGCTTTAACAAGAAGGGTTTTTTCAAGAAACTGAAGAGATGTGATTGGATATAGGGGATATCTAGAGGTTGTTCACTACTAACCCTATAACATCCTCCTAGTATATCACTAGATCTTCAAAGACAATTCAAGGGAAGGTTCTTCAATAGTAACCTTCCAGGATATTTAACAAGAATGGTTTGTTCAAGGAATATCCAAGAGAATGCTCAACCAACACTAGAGAAGCAACATTGCACTTATATACATTAGATAAAAAAACATAACAAGAGACCACTTACTCAAGAAATATTTTCATCCATCAACACTCTAGCAATGCACATCCATAAAGTAGCAAAGCATCCATAAGCACATATTCTCCAAAAAGTCGCTTTAATTAGCCATCCATAGCATTTTTCATAAGAGAGAATGTAGTAGTAGACAAGTAGTGGTGAATCTACACAACTAGCAATGATTTACAAGTGAGAAATTATTCTCTTATTTATATGAGAGATCTAACACCCTTCTCACACAATAGAATACCTAAAAACATAAAATAATGCATTTATCTCTTACAAACCCTAGAGATAAGGCAACAATACATAGGATATATATGATACTGGAGTGGATATGTCACTAAGATCCCCAATGATGCATCCAATATGGAGTAAAGTAGCTCCAACATCAAATTGTCCCTCGTAATTGTGATCTCAAACTCACACGTGTGGCATATGTAAGTGGATGGCTCACTCAAAGATGAGGTGTAGGGGATCCAAAAGTGAAACATTTCCATGAAAGGGTGAAAAATTTAATCTCCACATGGTGTATCATTTCGCTAAGAGGTGTGACATCTCATCAAAAGGTGCCATATCATCATCGAGAAGGCCAATGTCTCCTCAAAAGGTGCAACATCCCATTAAGAGGTTCCAAATGATCATCAAAGTGTAATGTCCCATCATCAAAAGGAGACAGATAATACCCCATGTATGCTAGGGTGTCTCGTCAAGGGATCCATGTCATAAAAAGGAGCAATGTCCTTCTATAAGTGTGTAACAATCTCTCTCAAGTGATGGGGATGACCTCCATGAAAGTGAGCTAGTAGCCCCTCAATATCCTCCAGAGGATCTAAGTGTCAATCAAGCATGTGGCTATGTGAAATCTGTCATATGAGGAGAGGTTCATGTATTCCAATGCACCATGAAGACCAGAGGCAAGTTACACAATTCAAACACAACATATAAAGTGAGTCATGTCAATGCAAAACCCATTATACAGATCTCATTAAGTATCATCTTCAAACTTCACACTAGCTTACACAATTATACAATTTTCCAAGTTTAGGTATGGGAGAATCATTATTATCCTCTATTATGTGTGCCACTACCCAATATAAGAATCATGTCCCAAGGAACCCGTAAAGGAGTATGTGCAATGGTATGCGGTATGGTTTGAGGTTTGCTTCATAGGCGTATTTTATTGACATACAAGGTCACATAATATATTTATCCACATTGACACTTTTTTAGAGGGAGTGCATAGGAAATGAGTTCCCCTTTCCTAGACATTGTGTCTTTCCAAGCCTTTGTTTGTTTTTTTCTTTATTGCTTCAACTTGTTTTGGATTTTAACTTTAATTTTCTAAGTCCTTTTTTAAGTATGCATTCATTGCATAGGACTTGGGGTGATGGCCTCTTAGTGAGGGGGTAAATCTCATGCTTCACTTTCTTTCTTGGTTTTTATTGTTTGTTTCTTTACCTTGCATTTTGAATTAGGGCTCTTACACTTTGTATATAATTTTTTTTATAAAGCTACATCAACCTAGGGAATTCAAGCCCATTCTTCTCATGGGATTATGAAGCATGAAACTTATTGGGATACATGTAACAACAAACCCAAAATAAAGGGAAAAAAAAAGAAAGGACAGATGGAATATGTTATGTATGGTAAGGGAGATGGACATGTTACCCCTATTAAGGCCCCCTAGTAGTACAACTTTTCCCAAGAGTGACAACACTTGACTAGGGTATGATTATGACCACCAAGGTGAAACAAGGAAAAAATTATAAATTCAAAGCATCATGATTCATTATCTGATTCAACCCATGATCACCATTTTCATGCCCAAAACATTGACATTATCACCCGATATTAAGTGTCAACACAATGTACCTCAGTGTGTAATGCACCATGTCATGCTATGCGAGTGAGTTGAGAATGGAATGGAAGGTATCTGTGGGAAAATATCCATGGAATGGCATCATCAGAACTATTGTCTGTAATGTGGATCATGGAGAAAAAATCCCCTCTAGTTACCTCTAGAAGTGAGGGGGTAGAAAGGCTCATATACCTAAGAAGTAAAGGGAAAATCTTGAGTATAAGATTTTCAAATGCATTGTTGTTGGCTATGATGAGAATGATAATGCTTACAAGTTATTTTATACATCTTTTATGGTGTGTTTATTCATAGAGATGTTTACTTTAATGAGTATTCTACATCTACAAATTCACTTGATTCTCTTCTTACTTTACTCGTTTCTAATGGTGAATCTTCAATGGGTACTATTTCTCACGGTGAATATTCATATGGTATTGTGTCTAATGTTACTTTGAATAATGGTGAGGATTTGATGTTCCTACTTCTACTTCAAATTTTGATATTTATGTTGAATTCCCTAGCTCTTCAAAAAGTGCTATTGATGGACCTATTATTGCCACTTCCTATTTGGGTAAGAAAATCCATTGAAGTAACTTGTAGAATATAATATTCATGATCTATCCAATCCAAGAAGGACTCTATCACATTTTTTTGTAATGTTTAAATAGTTTTGGACATAAATGGTCCCTCTACCTATGAACAAGAAAGGGGAAACCATGAATGGGAGTAGGCTATGATTACTAAATATGATTTATTAATTGAAAATCATGTTTTGAATCTTGTTCCTCTTCTTAATGGTAATAATCTTATTGGGTGTTAATGTGTTTATAAAACAAATTTTCTTGTTGATGGATAAGTTGAAAAATATAAAGCTTGATTAGTTTCTAGAGTTCTTTTTTCAAAAATAATGTATAGTTTATATTCTCCAATTGCTAAAATGAATACCATACACACTATTATTTTTCGTGTTGCATGTTTTAATTGGGAACTTCATCAAATGGATGTTCAGAGTTTGTTATTAAATGATGACCTTCATGAAGAAATATATATGCAACAAAATCCTAGATTTTCTACCAAATCAAAGTTGGTGTGCAAATTAAACAAGTCATTATATGGGCTCAAATAAGAACCTAGGGCTTGGTATGAAAAAAATGATAAATACTTGAAAAATGGTTTCAAAAGGTGTTGATCTTATCCAAATTTATATGTATTCCATGTGAAAGATGATGTGTTGATTGTTTTTATTTATGTGGATGATTTGATCCTTAGGAAGGAGGACCTTCCTAATTAATGGGATAAAAAGAGAACTTGAGTAGAATTTTGATATGATTGAAGTAGGCCTATTACATTATTTTTTGAGCCTTTAGATATGGTAGTTGGTTGATGGAGTTTTTCTTTCTCATCGTAAGTAATCTTTTGATTTACTTGCTCAGTTCAATATGAGTGATTGTAATCCTACATCTACACCATTGCAATCTAAATTCAAACTCATCGTTGATTGTGAGATACCCTTAGTTGATGCTACCTTAATTTGTATCTCATTGGGAATTTGATTTATTTGATTCAAATTCATTTGTATATTTCATTTGTTGTTAATTTGGTTTCACAGTTTATCCAAAACATTGGAGCATAACTAAAAGGATTCTTAGATATATTCTTGGTATTTTGAATTGTAGTGTTTTTATGGTTACTTGAAATCTCCTTCATTCATTGGTTATACAGATTCTAGTTGGGTAGGTGATTCTTATGATATAAAATATACTATAGGTTATATTTTTTATCTTGGTTAAGGTCTGATCACTTGGTCTACTAAAAATATTTGGATTATATCCTTACCTTCATGTGAGGTAGAATACAAGGCAACTAAAGAAGCATCAAAATAATTTGTGTGAATTTGTAATGTTATGGTTGAGATTGGATTGACTCAAAGAAGACCCATTGAGTTGAGATGTGAAAATAATAGTAGAATCCAAATTTCATGTGATCTAGTGTACCATTCCCGGTCAAAACATGTTGTCCTTAATACTCATTACATTCAAGATTTGGATTTTGATGGTGCCATTTCCTTTGAATAATACCCCATTGAATAGTAGGGTATGGATATCTTCACCAAATCCTCAACAAAGATTAAATTTTTTCATCTTAACAACTTATTGGGGATGGAGGAAGTTGTTATAAGAGGAAATTGCAGTGATGAAATCTTCCTATAAATGTATTCATTCCTTTAAATGTGTTCATTCCTTTATCTATTATTAAGGGGAATGTTATAAAGTGAAATGTTTTCCAATAGTCACATTTAATGTCATTAGACACTTAATTATGTTTAATTAGGTTATTATATTTTTTGTGCACCTCATATTTCATAATTGGGGTTTATCCCACATGTGTAGTTGATTGTGATTCTCTCATCTTGTAATTTTATATATAAAGAGTCCTCATATCCTCTTTATATATATAATATTCACCATTGAGTGTGTATGGATTTTGCATATAATAGAAGATCCTACTTTAAAGAGGATGTTTCCCTTATAAATCATTTGTCTCCTTGTCATGGTATATTACTTTCTTGTGACGGTTTGTGTGGGTGATATTGTAGTTTTTTAATGTTCTTATGGTATAGTTATGGTTGTTCATCATGATTTTTTTCCTCGGTTATTGAAAATAAAGATAAATAAATAAATAAAATCCAACGTTTATTTTGAGATGAAGATAAATTAGATACTACTTATGCTCTATATCATTTCAATGATATCTAAATATTTTATCTATTGACACAACAAAAATAAAACCAATCAATGTTTTTCCAAATCTCAATATTTATATTTACATAATTTTACATGACACATAGAAGGGCCATGTCCTTACAAAAATAATTGAAATCACAATTTGCAGATATACATCCAAGGTTTTTTCCAAAAACTTTAGTAATTCCATAGATTCATTTGTCTAGGAAATATTTAATAAAAGAGGCTTTGCTGGCAAGATCAAACCATCAATAAGACTAAAGACCAATAAAGGTCTACTCTAACAAGTGAAAATAACATAGAAATCATATATCAAAACGAGTACGAGAGAATTTCTTTCCCCGGGGTCATATTCCATAGATGAAATTATTGATTCATAAATAATTACTCCATTCAATGACTTGTTAACCATCTAGGTGTCATAAGCGAATGTGAGCCCCTCTTTCAAAAGAAAATCAGCCTAAAAATTGAGCTCTCTATACACGTGGAAGAAAGAGATTGAATTAAAAATTGATGACATTATTTTAATTTCTTTAAAAATAGGGTTTGGAAGAACATTACCCATCATTTTCCTTTTGTTCATTTCCAACTAATCATTATTGAACAGTCCCCAAGATTTTTAATTTTTCCACACCCTTTACATATGCCAATTTAATAAGTAATTTCACAACTAACAATTTGTCATAGATGTTAGTTCCCCCTCCCAAACTTGCTTCAAATCTTATGATATGAGTTTTTGTGAGAAAGATAATACCCCTATAACCACACACAAGTGGAGTTCCTTGGGTATCACCATCAAAGCAACCTTAACCTCAAGCTGATGATTTGTCACTAAACTCATACACTAACAACCTCATACTCTTAACAACATAATTACTCTTGAAATTATAAAATATGGACTCGATTTGGGAATCACATTGGAAAGGAGAAATAGATCTATCTTTAAATAATTACCATCATTTCTAACAAGCCTTATTGTCTCTTCATTCTTTCCTTTGATGCTAAGCTTTGAAAGAATTTGTTGTAGACTTATTTTTCCATCCTCCTCTAATACTAGTTAAACTATTCATTTTTATACACACTTTACATGTATAGGGACAAGTTATCAACAAGTGATTAATGGTTTCCATCTCCTCTTTACATAGAGCACTTTTTCTTGGCCCTTGGTGATTTTTTTTTATAGAATCCCAAGGTTAGATTTTCGTTCATTATAGACAACCACATAAATATATTCTCTTTCAAGGGAGATCTTGTTTTCCACAATTGCTTCCACCACCATCAGGCCTCTGCTTGATTATCATTTGAAAACATTTCTTAATACCCCATCCTACATTTATAAACCACTAAAACTAGGTTCATAGACCAAACTGACTCATCTTTTTCCTCTTTGATGCAAACATGACTCACCTTCAACCTAGAAATATATGATTCCCCTTGATATCCTTCTTTTCCTTCTAGCCCAATCATGGTGATATATTTATGTTCTTTTTACCATATTGTGGTTAGGTATAAATAATACACCTAAGCTAGTGTATAGATCACTCTTTCTTGAAGATAGGTATTCAAATGATATGATAGTATAGAATATTCAACACTTCATACCCATGTGTTATATCAAACCCTAACCTTTTGACCATTTCCCACACACCATACCAACGAATTCCCTACCAGAGGGAAGGATAAGACAATTAATTTCAAAATGATAGACACATTATGAGCATTCTTCCTTGGGCTTATAATATACTCTTCCACTGAAAAAGGATTTGTATATTTTTGAATGATAAATTGATTCCAAAGCTCATCCTTGGATATAAGTTCCACAAGATTTTAGTGGCCAAGGACTTCTCAAAATTGTGGATTTTCGTAAGGCTCTAGAATCCCAAATCCTTTAGGCTTAGATATGGCCTATAAATTCCTAGAGGTATATCATACTTTTACTTCTTCCAGGGAAAAAGAAGCCTAAAACTTATCTTTCTAATTGTCTTCAAAACCTTTTGGAATGTAAGCCAATAAGTGCCAGTACATTGGAATTGCTTCCAAAATAGATTTGACAAGAGTTAATATCCCACCTCTAGATAACCATCTACTAAACCATAAAGTGGTTCTCTTCTCAAATTTCCCTATAAAACAGCATTGGCCATTAACTCATTAATCATTAGATTTAAAATACAACTCAGGTACCTAAACCCTACTTCAGGGTCTATGCGTCGACAGGGAAATAGTTGAGAAGCTCCCTAATTTGATCCTCTTCTACTACATTTAAAAAAATACAAGATTTATATATATTGACCAACATACCAATTGTTGTACAATATAACCCCAAAATTTATTTTAATTTCCATGCATCTCTCCTTACACCATCACAAAATCGTAACACATCATCCACATGAAGAAAATGAGACAAGTGAAGATATCGACCTAACTTGGTCCCTCATAGTGCCCCTATCCTTTTGGCCTCCAAAATTTCCCTTCATAGTCCCTCAATAATGATTAAAAAGAGTATAGGGGACAATGGGCATCCCTACCTTAGACCTTTGGATGGTCTAATGAAAAAAATACATCGAGCCATTAATTAATACAAGAAATGAAACTGAGGTAAAACATCCCATGATCCAATTCATTGCAGGTACATAGAACCTAACGTGAATCAAACTTAATCTTATGTAAAACTTGTTGGAATTATCATAAACCTTGGAAAATTCCATTTTTAGGACCAATGCTTCAATATTATTTATTTTCATGGAATAAGCCTTCCCAGATCACCCCAAAAACATGATGGATTTATCTTCCATGGAGGACCTAAAATTTTTCCTTATATATAGAGACATAAATAATCCTCTTGACCCTTAGTGATATGATTTTGTAATTATCTTATAGATACAATTGCATGAATACATTGGCACCATTTCATAAAATGAGGATAGGTTATCCTTCATAGGAATATAAATAGGGAAAGAAGTATTAAAATACCACAACACCTTCTTTGTGCTTTTGGATTCATCCAACAGATAATATTCTATAAAATCATAAAAACCCAAGAGAAATTCAACAATCCATCCATTAGGCCTCAAGTTTTATCGTTATTAAAATAATATAGAACCAATTTTAATTCATCCTTGGATATCTCCTCCATTAGCATCTAATTTACATCCTCATTGAAAAATCTAGGAAAATAATAGTCATGTTAATGATTTCAACTAAGTTAACTATGTCATGCTCCCTATAAATCCATTCAAAATGGGCCACCCCTATTTCAACTATGTCATGAAAATTCCCATTGAACTATCCTCTCTTTGCATCTATCAAATGGTATCAATACCGTTCCTATAATTGGCATGATTATGAAAATATTTTATATGCTCGTTTACTTTGGCCAACCACAAAGCTCTTCTCTTAAGGCTCCACATGGATTCCTTATCCTCTTAGAGATTCCTTTTAGTCTTTTCTAGAGCCTTCTCACTTACATAAGAAGTCTCACCAAGAACTCTATTTGCATTGTAAGGAAGATAAAAACAAATTGGATTTCTATGGAAGTATGGCATGCCATCCTTCCCCCTCTTTGATTGAGCCAATGATACCATACCTGTCTTTATTCTCTTAATGTTATCAACTAACTAGATACTAGTTGACTCCCTTCAGGAAGCATCACAGAATATCTATTTTGACCCGATTAGATAAATAAAATATTATTTTTCTAACCAAGATGAATTGAATTTAAATGGACTAGGAGGCTTCCCTCCCTCTTTTGCAATATGGAGAATGATCTAGAAATGATTAGACTCCCCTCCTACCTTGACCTAAGATATTACCTCCATTGAAGATATTATCCTATCATGGCCTATAAAAATAGATTTAGATACTAGAAATCTATCAATCCTTTTAGCCACCCTAGAATATCACATTATTTCTCCACGTAGGAACCAAATTTATGGGCTCCACATCCACCAACCCTATCTCCTTGAATTTATTCAAGAATAATTATACTAAAGGATCTGATTGAGCCACACTCCCCCAAATATATTCTCTATTAATAGTGAAATTTAATTCCCATCCTAAAATGACTCTACTACCTCTTAATAAATCATGAAATAATAAATCCTCCCATAAATCCACTCTATTCGCATAAGGCCCATAGTTTTTTACAATAGTAATAGCTTCCCCCAACTCTAGAGAGTAGAATTATGATCATGTACCTAAAGTTAAAAACATAGAATTAATTAAATTTACAAAGGCCTTTCTCTACTCAGTAATTACCAAACCTCAATATCTTCTTATAAGATCCATTGATAAGAATACCCACTCCATCATAAAATTGGACAAATCTCCAATAAATACCCCCCCCCC
>SNQJ01S0004440.1:78462-97757 GCA_010110895.2 Picea sitchensis | reverse complement strand
ATCTCCACAACCCTATAAGGACTTGGTCCCCTTACTACCCCCTCATTTTCCTTATTGAAAAAGGGTTTGATCCTACCCAAATATCAAGGTCTATCCCTCCTAGGGTCTCTAGACCTTTATTATCCTTATAAAAAATCCCCCCCTTTTATCTAGGTTCCCTAGAGTATATTCCTTGGAGTACATGCCCATGGATTCCCCCAACTCTGTCCAATTTTTGGAATCTAAGGAAAAGGGAACATTTTTAGAATTGGTAGGATGGGAGAATATTATTGGAATTACCCCAACATTCTTCATGATAGGTATCAGTTATAGCTTCCTCCAAACATTCATTCTCTAGAACATATGCACTAGTCTCCTTCCCCATCAATAATGCACCCAAACTCAAAAATCCTTTTTCTCCCTTTCTCAACTACTTCTCTCCAATCTTGGAAATTCAATTTTTTTTTTATCAATAATGGCTACACTAAATGAATGCATATCGTCATATTTTGAACCCTCTTTGTCATTTTCTATATCCTTTTGTTTGGCCTAATGAACTTTTCACAAATCCCGGAAAACTATGGATTTTTCTTCCTCCATACTTTCTTGAAAATATTCATTAGAAAATAACTCACAAGATAACCATATAGGTGTCAAAATAAACATTTGAAGGGATTCCCACATAATCAATGGGTTGAAAAAATAAATTACCTCTTACCTCAATCTCAATATCATTTTTTAAATAATCCTTTAGGTCTAGTTCTACCAAAACATGAGAAACCACATGGGAATTGGAACTCTAAATAATGTTGCTTGCTTCAGTTAAAATGGAAATGTAATTATCGATGGCTCTAAGCACTTCTATAGTCCATAATTTTAATGGTAACCTTGGTAGATTTATCCAAATGACCTAGAAAAAGGACCAACCTAAGTGTGGGTCGAAACAGGGAATCCATTTCTTCATTGTTAGAGGTGAATATCCCTACATCCATCATTCACCCAATATATTCATGGAATCCTCCTATGATTTAAAAACAAAGGTCAGCCAACCCTTTCATAGGATGTGGAATTCTAGTAAATATCTTAGTAGATGCNTCCCACATAATCAATGGGTTGAAAAAATAAATTACCTCTTACCTCAATCTCAATATCATTTTTTAAATAATCCTTTAGGTCTAGTTCTACCAAAACATGAGAAACCACATGGGAATTGGAACTCTAAATAATGTTGCTTGCTTTAGTTAAAATGGAAATGTAATTATCGATGGCTCTAAGCACTTCTATAGTCCATAATTTTAATGGTAACCTTGGTAGATTTATCCAAATGACCTAGAAAAAGGACCAACCTAAGTGTGGGTCGAAACAGGGAGTCCATTTCTTCATTGTTAGAGGTGAATATCCCTACATCCATCATTCACCCAATATATTCATGGAATCCTCCTATGATTTAAAAACAAAGGTCAGCCAACCCTTTCATAGGATGTGGAATTCTAGTAAATATCTTAGTAGATGCTTTCAAACCTTATCTATCCAATTGCATCAAGATTTATTTGAGAGTTGTTTTCCAAAAAAGTGACTTGTCAAAGCTTGGATTGCTAATTTTAGAACATAACACATTTTTACATCCTCCCTCAATAAAAATTTGATCATTTTCTTCTTCTTATTCATGAAATGACATCCTTTATTCCTATAACTAACCTTCAAAGAATATTTCTTTGACCCTAAAACTTCTTTGCAACAATCATTGGATCCTCCTCCTTCAATGTTCCTTAGAATACCCTTCCTTTCTACCTATGCAACCTAAACTAGATCTATCTTATCACTTATTGTACCTTACAACCTATTACCCCCCCCATGCCTAGGGGTAACTTGAGGAGATCATGTCTTGAGGCTCACAATGGAGAACTTGATCTACAACATGATGATGATGATCGACATATCCACATATGGTAGTCCAACATCCCCCCTCATTTACCTCTTAG
This sequence comes from Picea sitchensis, assembly GCA_010110895.2. NCBI lineage: Eukaryota > Viridiplantae > Streptophyta > Pinopsida > Pinales > Pinaceae > Picea > Picea sitchensis. The sequence goes on along the minus strand of SNQJ01S0004440.1, from coordinate 95,796 downwards.
ATGTAACAACCAAGGCTCGTCACATTCAAGCAATCCATGGTATGGGATACAGTAAGCTATTGTCACCATGAGATATGTTAGTCCTTCTTTCATGCAAAGTGTTGTACTTAATTTTTCATGCATGTGGATGTGGATATTTGGTTGAAGTTGGATAATGGATCACTAGTTTGGGAAATTGTGTCAATTTCCTTGTCTCATATTGGTGGTCAGATTTTGTTCCCTAGTCTCTTGTTTTCACCACCTAGGGAAAAGGGGTAATACTAGGGGGGATTCACAAGGGTAACATTGTTCTCCTGATCATACTTGACACCTTCCATCTTAAAACCTTTCACATATCCTAAACTGTGTATATGGTCCATTCTCTCATGAGAAGAAGGGGTTGAAGGCCCAAAGGTTGTTATGCATCTACTATAAAAGAATAAGAAAATGATGCTAGAAAATAAAGTGAACATAAAAAATAAGGACCACCAAAATATGGTCCAACTTGATATCTACTCATTTAGTGCTCACACTGGTCCCAAAAAAGTGATGCTAAAGCTTGAAACCTTTTAAACGGGACCAAAAAATATAATATAAAAATAAGGGATTACAAAGATGGATAATAAATGGGTTTAGAAAAAGGTAGCACACAAATATTGGGTAACTCAAGAGCAAGTGAACCCTTCACAAAGGTGCTCATAGATATGGATTAACACCCTAATCCATGAAGTAATCCTTGACCCATATAATCACTTTCACACTTACTCTTGGTGGGTGTTTTTACTTTCCTTTGTCACTCTCGGGACCTATCCCTGTACCCGGGTTATTTATTTCTTGTCTAGGTGTCACACGTAATAAGGTTGGATGAAGACCCTCACATACTTAAACTTAGTAAATCACATAGGATCCTCGTTAGTGTGATGTTTGAAGGGGATGTTGAGGTGAATTATCTTACATGGCTTATGTCTTAAGTTTTAATTTACTTTGCATGTTTTAAGGACTAATGTTTCTTATGAACTTTGGCTAACCTTGTATTATACTTTGGATTATTTTGGATGCCCCTAACATGGTTCTTGAGGGATGTCTTTGGCTTGTATCCAGGACATTGTTCCTTTATTGTAGGATTTTGGCACATGTGATGGAGAGCAATGGGTCATTTAGTGATTCACCATCCTCAAACAGTGGCTCTCACATCCTTAGAAACTTGGATGATGGAAATATGGTCTTGGTTTGAGCAGTTCTAGTCATTTTTCCACTCATATGGGCTAGAATCCCATAGGCTTCACATGAAACGCTAGAGCTCTTATGCATAGAGGATGGAGGATGTTTCCTTTGGAGGCATCTTGACATTACTCGGGGAAAATATTACACCCCTCTTGTACTTGGACGTGGCCTTTGGAGGTCTATGACATAACCCTCTATCCTAGACGTCACATTTTGGGGCTAGGTTTTGATGGAAATTGTGGTTCTAGAGATGATTTGGAATGGTTTGGGGTGAGGGGACACAACCTTGCACATTGAAGCATTCCACATGGCCTTTGAAGGCCTAACATTTCACTTCTTGAGCATTTACATCATCACATTGAGCATTATGTCACCCTTTAGGGTTTTATTTGATGTTTTTTTTCTTTCAGTTTTGGCATTATGTATAGGTAATTTAAGGGGTCGGGCCCAAATGTTTTATTTCATTGACAAATTATGTGGAAAAATTGTGTCAGGGTGGCCTCATATAAAAATTGCACCCTCACATTTCATTTTCTCATCACATTTTCCTCACATTTGTGAGTGTCACACTTCTGAAAAATTTTCGATAAAGGGATAATAGTTTTCTTCTATCTAGTGCTTTATCCTTGGAGAGGATCACTTGTGAATGATTTTTTGATTTTGGAGTAACTTTTCTGCAATTAGGGTTTTGTCTCATGATATCTTGCCTAAAGTAAGTGAATTTTCTATAATTTATCTTTATGCCATTATCTTTCATGGTGAATTTTGCTACTTCATGATATACATTTTGCTTGGTGAAAGCTTAAGAGAGGAGCATAAGTGCTTCCTCCTCTCACAAGGTTAATTTAGTCCAAAATTGGTGAAGTATTATTTCTAGGGTTAGCATAGGATTTTATCCCTAGACATTCGATCTTTGATCTAGTTGAAGCATTACTAAGGGAGAAAATATTTCTAGATCCCAAATGTGATTGCACTCTAGTAATATATATCTTCAAATTTTAAACCCTAAGGCCCTAATTTGCTAGAACCTTAGAGTTTAAACCTTACCTCTTAGTTTCTACTATTTCAACCTTCAAGCCTTGTTGCATTTGTTGTTATAAAGACTCCATAGCCCTAAGGCACTAATCTCTAAAGCATTCTTGTGATGAAAGTGTTTCTCTAAAATCTCTCTTTTAATCTCTTAAGCTCTCTACTTACTCTACAAACACTAACACTTGCAAACTTGTCCAATAACTTGCTAATGTTAATAAATTTTTCTACAACCACCTTATAACACTTTTTTTTTCCACATGCACTCTTGTCTAACTCACTCAAAATTTCTCTTAAACAATTGGATAATTTTCTTTGTGATGCATGCTTAATTTTCATGGTTAATTGTTGAAATTATGAGCTCTTATTCTTTCTTTCTTTTTTCCTTGGAATACAGCACGGGAAACCCCGAGTACTTCCCCACATTTCCTGGATGGTAAATGTGGAAAATCGTTCAACCTTATTATGGGCCTAACCCGGTGGGGACATCAAGTGAGGCCCTAAATGTGCTCCTAGCTAGGGATTCGACCCTGGAACCTCATGCGAGCAAGCAATGACACTCATCCACTTGAGCTAACCCACTTGGATAAACTAAGCTCTTATTCTTACAGTTGTTACAAATTTATATTGTTGTTATAAGACTGGTATACAAATTTATATTGTTGTTATAAGACTGGTATACAAATTTATATTGTTGTTGTCTAGTGTCTTAAGAGGTCTTAGTTGCATACTTTAGCTTGGAAGTGATTATATATATGTTGTAGAGCGTTCTTGTTCTGGGCATGTACTCAAATAAATTCATACCTCTTTTATTACCTTGACCTAGACCTTTCTTTAGGTGATCAAGAGAGGGGATGATAGGATTGGCTACTATACTTTCTTATTTGATCCCTTGAGGTCACCAGGGAAGCCTCCCTTATGATGGACTTATTCCATCACTAAAACAAGGGAAGTTATTACTAAGGTGATAGTGGTAGGACCTTCCATTGTAACACAAGATTTGGGGACTTGTGGTTGGGCTTTGCACAAGTACAAATCTCGCGATAACATTTTGGCGCCATTTCCAGAGAGGATTGAGTCATTATCCTCAATGACATATCTTTGGTAAACTTTCTCCCGAAGCCCTTATCTTACAAGTTTACCTGGCGACTCCATTGAGGGTAATTCCCTCACCTTCCTTTGATGATCTAAGAGTGACCATATGGTGACTCCACAAAGTTCAAGGAGGTATACTAACCCTCTTAAGGCCTAAAAAACAATGGTTCCTCGCAACTCATAAGTAGTAAAATCCTTGTTTGGTGGAAACCTTCATTTTCCCACAATGGCTCAAAAGCAATGGACATCAATATCTTCAAGCCTTTGGACATGTCTTACATCCCAGGATACCCTAAGTAGATGCCTCCTAAGTATGAGAAATGGATGCCCAATTTTTGTGGTAATTATGTAACCACTATTGAAGGGCATATGAGCAACTTTTGGGCTTCTCCCAACTTATCCCCATAAGTAATGATGCTAAGGATTTAGTAATGAAACTTTTCCCAGCCACTCTCACTGATGTTTTTATGAGGTAGTATGAAATTATCCCTAAAAAGAGTATCAAGACTATGGATCAACTTGAAGAAACCTTTCTCAAAATGTGGAGTACTAAAGAGGATCCAAACCTATTGTTCATGCRGATTACTGAAATAAAGAAGTTGGAAAATGAAAATTTTTAGGAATTTGATGTTAAGTTTGAAAAGTTTCTTCAACAAATACCTAACACTCATCACCCTGGGAAGGATCACCTTCTATTCCTCTACRTCAAAACTTTCCCAGGAAACTTTGAGTAATTGCTGTAAAAATTGAGGCTAATCTTCCATCATGCAAGGTATAACATTTCTATGCCTCGAGAGATAGGGTTGATACCAAACCAAGGATAGTGCACAGTGTTGAGCTCACCTAATATGTTAGCGCTCCATGGGCATGACTTGAAGAGACTATAAATGACCTCACCAAGAACCTAACCTTGATGATGAACATGATCACTAATTTGGAAAGGGAACAACAACAAGACCCAAAGCCTCCTTTCAGAGGAAAGCCTCAAAATCCTATCCAAGCATGGAGACCTCGAGCTCCTAATAAACAAAATGTTCCCAACACTCTAGCCCCATAAAACACTATAGATGAGACTCATTGGTGCTTACCTTATGGGGATGAACATTGGGAACGTGTATTCCCAATGAATAATGGGGAACCTAATCAAATGGATTTATTTGATACCATAAATCATATATTTACATATCTCCTCAAGCATGCCTCAATATCACACCTGAACAACTTGAGGAAGGAAAAAGAGAAGCAGCCAGGAGGGATAGGATGGAAATTATAAAAAATATGGATGAAGAGTCGAGTGATAGACTTAGGAAGAAGTAATTACAAGTATATACAAGATGAAGAAATGTGCCACAAGATCCACCCAGTCACCCTAATCCCCCTCAACAAGGACCTCCTCCTCCATCAACAAGCAACCCTCCTCCTAGCCCCACTTTTCCAAATACTAGTGATATTGACTTGAATATTGACATAGACAATGTCTTGGAAAAGATAAATTTTCATGTTCCTTTGAAAGAGATCATTAATATTACTTCGATGAAAATAAAAGTTGAGAAGTTCTTCAAGGTACATAGTGAACATGGGGATCTTCCTATAATGCTACAAGCTAATCATTTTAGACCCCAATATGACGAGCACCCACCTTTCTTCATATCATTGTAAGTGAATAATAAACTCTTGAATAACTGTAGTCTCGACCCAGGAAAGGGTACAAGTATCATTTCCTTTAAATTAATGAGGAAATTGGGTTTGGAAACCACAAGTCGTTATAGGAATGTTTGTGGGATTGAATATAGGGCCATTCCCACACATGGTGTAATAGAGAACATAAAGGTTCAAATTGATTGATATCTTGAGATGGTTTTTATTATGGACATTGTGGTCATAGATGTCCCATATGAGTGGGGAATGCTCTTGTCTAGAAATTTTTTTGCTACACTGGGTGGTACTTTACAAATGGATTTGACCTATGCTACTATACATGTGGATGATGATACGTTGTTTCACCTACCTAACTTGGCCATGGAGAAAAATCATGTTGAGGATATTGACCTTAACCTAGAGATTGAGGAGATCCTTGAAATGGTCAAGAAGTCCCCTCCATATTTTTTCCTAGAAGACCTTCCTTTCACCCAAGAAGAAGATTTTTATGCTATAGAATGGCCTAAGAAAGAATATTACTAGCAACAACTAGAAAAGTATAAAGATAAGGAAATTGGTTATGTCAAAATATTGAAGAAAGATGATAAAGAGTTATTAATTAGACCGAGCCAAGATGATGTTGTTACAAAAGAATCCCACCCCTCTCCCTTGAGACAATATACCAGGGTAATACAAGAAGCAGTTGACCTTAAAGGAGGGGATTACAAACAAGGAGTTTTGGTTTTAGAGTGGGATACAAGGAAGGGCCAGCCTGATATGTGAAAGGAGTTTGAGAAACTTTGGCTAGGTGCCTACCAGATTGAGAAGAATTTTATTAATGATTCCTACTACCTATCCACATTGCAAGGGAGGAGGTTTCCACTACCAGTTAGTGGGTCCATTCTCAAGTGTCATCATGGGGAAGAGACTTGACTTCTTGAACTAACATATATTAGAGTAGGTAGGATGGGAATTTGCATCTTGCATTGCATTTGTATATATGTTACATCATGCATGTCATGCTAGTGTAGTTATCGATGGATGCTAGAATCCCACTAGAAGATACTCCTAAAGTGCTTTATTAGTTGAAGTGGGCACATGATTGCAAGTCTTGGACAACTAGACATCGTGAGGTTCTCATGCACTCTATGGTGAGCACATGTCCCCATGTTGGAGACAAATGTTACCCCCCCCCATGCCTAGGGGTAGCTAGAGGAGATCATCTCTCGAGGCCCGCAATGGAGAACATGATCTAAACCATGATGAAGATGATTATCAAAATATCCACAGATGGCATCCCAACAACCCCCTCATTTTCCTCCCAGCTAGATCAACCAAGGCTCATCACATTCAAGCAACCTAGGTTATGGGAAATGGTAATCTATTGTCTCCATGAGGTATGTTAGTCCTTCTTTCATGCAAAGTATAAAGGGGAGTAGAAAATATAATATAAAAAGTAAGCATTGGAAAGATGACTAATAAAGAGGTTTGGAAAAAGGTGGCACACAAATATTGGGTAAATCAAGAGAAACCGCACCCTCCACAAAGGCACTCATAGAGATGGATTTACACCATAATCCATGAAGTAACCCCTGAACCATATCACTTTTACACTTACTCTTGGTGGATTGTTTTACTTTCCCTTGCTACTCTCGGAGCTATCCCTTTACCTAGGTTATTTATTTCTTGTCTAGGTGGCACACCTAATAGGGTTGGATGAAGACCCTCCCATACTTAAAACTTGGTAACTCACATGAGGTCCTGGCTGGTGTGATGTTTGAAGGGGATTCTAAGGTGAATTATMTTACATGGCTTATGTATTAATTTGTAGCTTACTTTGCATGTTTTAAGGACTAATGTTTCTTATGAACTTTGGCTAACCTTGTCTTATACTTTGGCTTGTTTTGGATGCCCCTGACATGGTTCTTGACATGATTCTTTTATTGTAGAAATTTGGCACGTATGATGGAGAGTAGTGGGTCATTCATTGATTCACCATCCTCATACAGTGGCTCTCACATTCTCAGAACTTTGGATGATGGATATATGGGCTTGGTTTGAGCATTTCTTGTCATTTTTCCACTCTTATGGGCTAGAATCTCGCATGAGCGCCCCATAGCTCTTGTGCACAGAGGATTTTGGACATTACCTTTAGAGGCATCTTGACATCACTCAATGGTGATATTGTACCCCTATTTCACTTGGACGTGGCCTTTGGAGGCCTGTGATGTCGCCCTGTAGCCTTAACTTCACATTTTGCGGCTAGGGTTTGATGCATATTGTGGTTCCATAGATGATTTGGCATGGTTTGGGGTGAGGAGACACACCCTTTCACATTAGAGCATGCCACATGGCCTTTGGAGGCCTAACTTTGTACTATGTAAATCTTGACACCATCACATTGAGCATTATGTCACCCTTCTAGGGATTGACGTCACCCTTTAGGGTTTTATTTGATGTTTTTTCTCATTTTTGTCTTTATGTAGAGGCAAATTAAGGGGTCAGCCCCACTTGTTTTATGTCATTGACAAATTGTGTGGAAAAATCGTATTAGGGTGGCCTCATATAAAAATGCCACCCTCAAATTTCATTTTATCGTCACATTTTTCTCACATTTGTGTGTGCTACACTTCTGAAATTTTCTCCCGAAAGGGCTACTAGTCTTGTTCTATCTAGTGTGTTATGCTTGGAGAGGATCACTTGTGATTGGTTTTCTGATTTTGGAGTAATTTTTCTGCAATTAAGGTTTTGTCTCATGATATATTGGCTAAAGTAAGTGAATTTTCTATAATTTATCTTTATGTTATTATCTTTCATGGTGAATTTGGCTACTTTGTGCTAGATGTTTTGCTTGGTGAAACCCTATGAGAAGAGCATAAGTGCTTCCTCCTCTTACAAGGTTAATTTAGTCCAAAATTGATGAAGTATTCTTACTAGGGTTAGCATCGTAAATATCTAAAGTGCTATCACTTTAGGATTTTATCCCTAGATATTTGATCTTTGATCTAGTTGAAGAATTAAGAAGGGAGAAAATATTGCTAGAACCCAAACGTGCTTGCACTCTATAAATATTTCTCTTCAAGGTTTAAACCCTAAGGCCCTATTGTGCTAGCACCTTAGAGTTTCAACCCTACCTCTTAGTTTCTACTAGTTCAAATTTCAAACCTTGTTTCATTTTCAATTATAAAGACTCCATATCCCTAAGGCACTGATCTCTAAAACATTCTTGTGGTGAAAGTGTTTCTCTAAAATCTCTCTTTTACCCTCATAAGCTCTCTACTAACTCTACTAACACTAACACTTGCAAACTTGTCCAATAACTTTTTGTTGTTAATAAAGTTTGCTACAACCACTTGATAACACTTTGTTTTGTTGCATACACTCTTGTAAAGGTGGTCTAACTCACTCAAAATTTCTCTTAAACAATTGGATAATGGTCTATGTGATGCATGCTTAATTTCCATGGTTAATTGTTGAAATTCTAAGCTCGTATTCTTGTTGTTGTTACAAATTTATATTATTGTTATAAGATTGGTATACTGCTACAAATTTGCAATAGCCATTAGCAATTATTGTTTTCTAGTGGCTTAATGGGTCCTAGTTGCATACTTTAGCTTGGAAGTGGTTATATATATGTTGCAAAGCCTTCTTGTTTCGGGCAGGTACTCAAAAAACTTCATACCTATTTTCTTACCTTGACCTAGACCTTTCTTTAGGTGATCAAGAGAGGGGGCGGTAGGCTTGGCTACTATACTTGCTACTTTGATCCTTTGAGGTCACTAGGGAAGCCTCCCTTGTGGTGGACCTCTTCCATCACTAAAACGAGGGAAGTTCTTACTAAGGTGAAAGTGGTAGGACCTACCATTGTTACGCAAGATTTTGGGACTTGTGGTTGGGATTTGCATAAGTACAAATCATGCGATAACATAACCCAAATTCTTGAATGAAAGGAAAAGAAGATATGTTTTCACTTTAGATGGTTTGGCCTTAGAATCATCACTCCAACTAGACAACCAAGATAATGATTTCATTGTTGGGTTCAAGAAGGGATTAATGTGATAAGACTTAGCAATCTTCTCACCTAGAAAAAATTGTATTGAATTAATTATGATTTAAGGAGACCTTGTATAACTATTAACCTTGCAATTATTTAGTGTTCTTTACTCATTTTTCGAGAATGCCTCCTTCAGAATATAGTTTTGTTTTCCAAATATCCCACACCCATAACACCTCTGTGACATCCAAAACATATTTCATACCTAAGGAAACTATCCTTCCCCATCTGTTTGATAAAAATACATTTCCCTTTCATAGGATGTTTGGTATAGTCTAAACCCTATCCCCCTCTCTCATTCATTTTCCTTCACTTGGATCTCCTTGAACCAATTTCTCATCAGGATGCCTTTAATTATTTGATTGGTCAATATGTTTCATGATATTTGCACACATTTTCTTTTATTAACGTTTAGTGCATAATTAAGGTTTAAAAAGTGTAACTTTTCTTGAGTGTATTAGGGATAATTACTATATATTAAAGGTTTTTTTAGATTCATTAGAGTTTATTTAACATATAATTATTGTATCATTAGGATTAATTAGGGTTTATAGTGCCAAATTAGAGATTCTTAGTGTTGAATTGGGGCTCAACTAATGTTTATTAGTGTATGGTTAGGGTTTAATTAATGTTCTTAAGCTATGAAAGATTAGTTGGATTAGTGAGAACAGAGTATTGTCTTAGTCACTGCTAGGAGCTCAGACCCACAAGGATGGTTGAAGGTGGTACAATTATCATGGTCATTAATTTGGGTTGGTTAGCCTCACACCAATCTCTCGATATAAACCACAAACAATGTCCCACCTTTGGGTGATAGCCTCAAGCGTCTAGGATTTAAAGAATCTTGAATGATTCCTCTAGAATCATATTTTATTCTTTTAATTAGTGTTCTTTGGTTAATTAAATTATAAATAAGATATATTACTGTGTGATTAGGGATCAATTAGTATTTTTTGGTTAATTTAGGTTAATCAGGGCCAATCAAGTGAAACTACCATATATAGGGCATGTTGTAGGAAAGCATCTAGGATTTTTCCTTGTTCTCATAGAGGTATGGTGGTTAACAATAGTATGAATAAGTTATTGGCATTGTTGTGAGGATAATTTGGGCTGATTAGCCTCACACCAATCTCTCCATCAATGACATCAATAAAGGAACATGTTGTCGATGATGTGAACTAAAAAATGTCGACATTGAATAGATTGGTTTGTCAACATCGATGATCATGATTACTTAAGGGTGTCATCGATGTTGACCATAACACCTGTTGACGATACTTACTAAAGACTCTTCGACGTCAAACATTGATACTCGTTAATATTGATTGTTGAATATCATCGATGGTGACCATGAGATACCATTGTCATTGGTGACTAGTTTGTTGAGTGTTGTGTATGTTGACATCTAGAGGACTACCATTGTAACTCGTTATAACTAATTTGTGTATTATAAAAAATATTTAAAGTTAATTTTGATACCATCGATGATTGGAGAGGTAAATCATATTGTACATATATTAGGATTAGTAAAATATATTGTTGTAATTTTCGACCATCTCTCTTTCTCTCTCCATTTTATGTATTGAATGCATTTTTGTGCATTATTGCATGCATTAAATAGAGTTACATGGTTTTTTTTTTTAGATCCTTATGGACATATAATTGTAGTTGGTAACAACAAAAATATAATCATGTTTTTCCTTAGAACACAACATTAGCTATGGCAGTTGTAAGTAATCCAAGATTGATAGTGAATTATTCAACGAAAGAAATAAAACACATAGATGGTAATTGAGAGAAAGATGAGAGCATTGGAACACAAAAATCAATATATATAATAGAAACCATGCTTACAAAAACCATTTATCTCTTCACATGCTAGAGACATATTCTTCGTTGAAACTCACGAGAAATTTTTTGAATCAGCCCCAAAAGAAAACAAGAAGTTAATAAATTCTAGTAGAAAATGAATAAGTGCAAAGAATAAGAACTTATATAATGCCTAAATAAGTTTGCAAGAACAAATTTGTACAATTGGTTTTATGATATCTTAGAATATTCTATGAAGATATGATAGTAGAAGAAATAGTACATCCATAGGCAATGTAAGAAAGAATTTTTATACTACAACCGACATGATAGCTTGAGTGGTAGAGTACTTTGAGGTTCATGCAAGAGGTTTTAGGGTCGAGCCCATGGTTTGGATGCCTATATTGCATGTCTCACATAATTTCCTATTGATTTAGGTTGTAATCAAGGCCAACAGGTTTATACTAGGTACCATCTGTAAAATGTGAGGAAGTAATAGGGGGTTTCCCTACAAGGTTTTCCTTGGAAAAAAAGAAACAAATTTCATAGTGATCTACAAAAACAATAATTCCTACAACACCAACAATGTTACAAAAAAATATACTTAAGAAGTTTGTTATTGACATCATTAAATTTTTCCCCCAATTGGCATACCTGGAGTAAGAAATGGATTTGAAACTCTTTTGCATAGATAAAGTAACAAATACAAGGAATTGAAGATTTATCGTGATATAAATGATTTCCTACACCCAAAACATCATTGTTATATTCTTTGAGTAGGTTGGGACTAACAATGGGGAGGTTCTTTCCCTGAAATGAAAGAAACAAATGCACTGTGATTGTGAATAGAAAAGAAGAAAAATCTCCCACTAGAAAATATGCATGGGAGAGGTGTAAATAAGTATAGAAGAAAAATATTTGTGGAGGAGAAAGACCCTTGATTGAAGAAATTACTGTAAAAATACAAGAAGAGTGATCAAGAAATACAAAGTAGATCCTAACCCTCAAAAACATGATCAAAGAGAAAGTGAGGAAAAAAGAGATTAGAGATGAGAGAAACCCTAAGGAATGTGATTGGATAGCACACTAGGAGGAGTTGATTGATATAAGATCAATCAAATAAGATCCAATTGAGTACAAAAAATTGTTTGTGGGAAGTCAACTTGATGGTGGAGAAAAAAATTTCATTGATTGTTCTTATATTCAATATATTTGTGGAGATATATGAAGACCCACCATGGGTTGGTCAACATGGAGAAATAGAAGCATTGTTGTATGCATTGGAGCATGGAACCTTGTCACTTAGCTTGGAGGAATTCATATTAGTAGTGAAGAAAACCCTAGGAGAGATATAATTGATGTAGAATCACTGGTAGTCCCCATGCAAACAAAGGAAGATATAGGAGAGGCTCAACAAAGAAGTTTTTTTGAGATTCTTTGTCAAAGGGTGAATATAGAAGATAGTACAACATGTGAGTTGGAACATATTAGATAACAATATCCAAATTTCTAATTGGATGAAAATGAATTACCTTTACATGTCCCTTGGTTGAGACTACAAATAGAAGACTTAGATGAACGAAAAATACTCTTGGTCTAGAATTTCACAAAAGTACCTCTTTGTCCAATTTTCTAGAGGAAAGAGATACAATTGCAAGAAGTTTTTATAGAAATATCAAAAAGGTATTTATCAAACTAGAAATAGAAGAAAATTTACCTTCACAAAGTTGGAAGATGTTTCATATTAAATTGGCGTAGTTGAAGGTAGTAGAATTACTCAAAGACAAGAGAAGACTTAAGTAATCAAACATTATAAAGAGGAAATTTAGAAAAATGTATACCACCTAGAAATAAATCAATAAATTGTACACCTTTGGGAGAAATGTATACGTTTGTAACAATGACTAGCAGTCAAAGCTTACCTTTTACACTTGTTACATAGAAATTAAATGAAGATCCAAATTGGAATGTTTGTGAAAAAAATTAAGAAACAATGAATACAATAAATGAAGCCAAATGACTTGCTCAGTTTGCAACATCACTAAAAAAACATGACTTGCTTCATGACACTAATAGAATGAGATAACAATTTTTTGAAAGTAAACATCATTAAAGAATTATTTTCCTTCTCTAAGACACAAGACAAAATACTTTGCAAGGAAAAAACTTAAATAATTAAAATACTAGTGATAGGAATTAGTAAGTGATTATGATCAATGATTCAAATATATGCTAACTTAAATGCCTAAAGGATTGAATCAAGAGTTCTCATTGCAATGGTTTGTTGCAAGACTCTCACCCCCACCCAAAAAAATGATTGTGTGTGTGGCATTAAAACATACAAAGACATTAAATAAGGGATAAATCAAGACAAATGAGCATTAGTTTCAAACTGGATTATAATATTGGTTGGCACAAAAGACTCAAGTTGTAGTAGAAAGATTCCAAAGATATAACACTATGGTATAGAAGGGAAGAATCATTGTGGTGTGTCATTTGTGCATTGAGTGGACATGATACAACATATAACTTCCCTCTTAGTCTTTAGACATACACAACTATAAAAGATATATAAAATTCATAACTAGAATATTATTGTGATATTTGTGGATGTGTGGCTAACCACGCCACCAAGTATTGTTTGCATAATTTGAAAAATAAAAATAAATGGTGCATCATGTGTGAGGTCAACATCCCACACTACATCATAGTTCCCACAAAATTATAGAACAAAATGTAATCCCCAAGTGGTTTTATTTAACCTCGGGGACCCAAAATCAAGATGACAGAGGAAACAACTATAAAATAAATGATTGAGAAGGAGGACTACGGTATGAAGAGGTCATGGAAATAGAGGAGGAGGGGATGAAGAGGTCACGAAAGAAGATAAGGGGATGAAGAGGTCATGGAAGAGGAGTAGGAAGAGGGGATGAAGAGGTCATGGAACAAAAGGAGGAGGTTGAGGTGGTAATCAAAATATGGAATGCTACATATATTTTAAGTATGATCACCTAAAAATCCTATTGGGTTATCTCAAGCAGTTTGAATTGACTAGTTTTAAGGTGAATATTGTTGAGAGGTCGTGGGTTTAAGTTCAGTATAGTTCCTTTGGCCAAGATTACATGTTGTAAGTCGATGAAATTTACCACGACCCCCATTCACGGAATGTGAGAAGTTCCTAGAGGGTTTCCCCCAAAATATTTTCCATGAAAAATAAAAATATGACCACCTAAGATTTAATTGTCTACTCAAAGATGAGCCTAGTCCAAGATTTTGTAATATTTTAAATTTCGGTGACCACTCCATAGAGGATTTCCCTATTTTTTTAAATACTAATCAAAAGTGTTGGGTCTGTTTCACACTTGTGTGCGTCTCTTAATGTTGGGGGGTTGAAGACCCATGGTTTGTCCAGAGTTTGACCAAAAAACACCCTTAGGAATCGACATATTAATCCTCAACCAAAGACTAAAGAAGGTCTCACCTGAGACGCCATGAGGATCACAAATACCATCTAGTCTTGTGTCAGGGATGAAGGACTAAACACACAGATATCCATCTGGGATGGTATTCATAGAATCCATTGAATATTACTTTAAAATTTAATAGTGAATGAAATAAACAAACACATTCAATCGACAGAAGAGTAATACATCATGAGACCAAAATCCTTGCATCTTTATTATCTTCACTCCATCATCACAACCATACATTAAGAAATTCATATATTGACAACAACAAAGCCTTGCTCTTTTATGCAATTTATCATTGTTACATAACATCGCACCATGCACATCTCTTCAAATTCTATAAAGATGATAGACTCAGACTTACAATCAGAGACATTACAAAACCATATTCTCAGAGTGAGATCCAATACAATAACGAACAACAACATCAACAACCAACTAACTAATGAACTAACCAACTAGAAAACTCTCTTTTTGTTGTCATTGCTTCATTTTATATCCTTCTCTGCTTTGGCTCTCAATCACTTTTAGTTCCAGTCCAATCACTCAGTTGACATCCAGTCCTGCACGTTTATGTCACATGCACGCATTACACATTGCCTCTTTGGAATCATGGCAATCTCAACTACCTTTCTAGCTCATCTTCTCCCTGCTCCACTATCCCTCGTGCCATCTATAGTAATCATTCGAGAATATTTCCGAAATATTATTTTCTTGATTCCAGCGTGCATGCATTGTCTTCTTGATTTTTTATGCACATCACAAAACTTGGACCGATGCACATTGGAAGAACTCGAACTGGCACGTATTAACAAAACTTGATCTGGTGCACATGCCTCTTGTTACATCTCGTGCAACAGCTTGAGCATACACAAAAATGGAATGAGAGTGCACAACTTTGTTTGTGTGCACGTGGAATATTTACCCAAAATTTTGGGTGCCAAAATTTCCCCACCACTATTACTTGGCTTGTCCCTAAGCTAACTCCCTCATGGAATGATCAATGAAATGGAAAGAACTGTGTTCCTGAGTTCCTGCAAAAACTCCTTGAATTGGCAATCATGTTCATTGAGGATGCCTTGGAGTTATTGTGTTAGCTGAAAAACCACATGCATCAGCTATTGTGACCTGAGGAACTATCAAGTTAGTTGCATTCATCTTCTCAATCAAGGGGTCGAAAACAACCTACACATTTGTGAGATAGATGTAAAATATTAAGGCCTTATCAGATGCAAAAGTGATGAGCTCTGATATACTCTGTTATGTAGCCTGGGCTACTGATCTCTTTTGTCTTAGATGCAATAGTTGTCATCGTAGCGGTGCGCTCTCCTAGGGGTAAAGAATCCATGTTACTCTTCTATTGTGCGACCTCAACCTTGGTCGTGCAAACTCTATCATTCATAGTAGTTAATTCGAGAGGAGTTTGTAAGTGGTTTCATAAAGTGAAACCACATTCTACCACCGGTAAAAATTCCTACCACCAATTGATGTCATCCCGGATAGTCACTTTAGTTGTTGCAACCTATTTCTGCAACTTTGTCTCCTATGGCGTTAACTGGTGAATCAACACGTAGAGTACTTCATTCGCAAATTCTAGAACATGAACCTTTAAGTTTCTATGGTGTTTATATATTTGAATATACCTACTCACTCGATACCATCTTATTTTTGGGCGACCTTTGTATATCGATTAAGTTGCAACTCAGTGAATTGATTAGAGTCCTTAACATTATAGTTGACACATTTTAGCAAAGAAACCTTCCCAAACATTAACCCTTCAAACAATACACCACATGGCAGTACGGGATCAAGAATGGATTGTTCCTTCATTTCCTTAGACTTTGGTCATTCTTGGTGTTTGCTTGAGGATGTCATGCTCATGACCAGTCATGAATTCAATAGGACAAGAGGATTTGGTCGTTGAATGGTTAACTTTGCTATGTACACTTATATGCCAACACCTTGCTAGGATAAGGATGAAAGAGTGCTCTCAGAATTCGGGGAAGAAGTAAGGAAGCATGGAACTCCACTCATCCTCAATATAAT
This sequence comes from Picea sitchensis, assembly GCA_010110895.2. Taxonomy (NCBI): domain Eukaryota; kingdom Viridiplantae; phylum Streptophyta; class Pinopsida; order Pinales; family Pinaceae; genus Picea; species Picea sitchensis. The sequence goes on along the minus strand of SNQJ01S0004440.1, from coordinate 79,455 downwards.
GAAGCTATAATGGCACCTGTGATTCTGTGAACATGGAGTTATTGTCCAGTCCTTTCCTTGAGATGGTTGGTACCACCTTTCACCAAACTTTTGAAAACATCGTGTTAGGCACCAATTAGTCACTGTCATCTTAATGTAGAGATTTCCACCAACCATCGATATTAACTATGTCTTTATAATAAAATGGGAAAAACGTCCACCTCTCAACAACATTAATGACCTTATTTTCCCAAAATTTAATGAATTTTATGTGGTGTAATTGACTATCATATCAACTGTTATTATTATTGATATTTTTCATCGTCAAACATTCCCAAATAATGATGAATTAGACGATGTCATGCATGCACTAGTATTTATTCTCTAGGGGCATCGCACATGCTTCCTGCACACCCTTTCATGAGGTCATCCTTGATTAATTGGTCACAACAACCCTTGGTGGGTCACAATGTTTACTCATACGTGCCCAATCAATAAGTTTTTTCCATAGAGGCACTAGGATAGGCTCGATTGGTTTTGGTAGTATCCACTAACTAACCAGTTCATTTGCACTTATGCCCATATCATATGTTTGGTCAATGGGGTTGGGAAAGAGTGAAGAAGTGAGCGTTCCTTAGATAACCATATATGTAGTATCTGCTTCCATCCTTCTCACACACAAATCCCTTCTTTTCCCGGTAGAGAATCATGGGACCAGAGGTACAGAGTGCTTTCTCGGCAGTGCGCACCAGGCCTTCAGATATTGGTTGTGCACATTGCACCACTTATTGGCTATCCATCACCTTTCGCAAGAGAATGTGTATCGATGGATATCTACATCTGGTATGAATGTTCCCCTCGTCGATTCTTCCATGGATTCCCATTCACAGGGAATTTCTCTATGCACTACCCACCATTGTGAAGGTATTCCTATGAGCATTGTATTAAGAGCGCAAACCCAATGGTGTTCAGGAATGTGTTGCATCCAGAAAATAAACGCATCCACTAGATCCA
>SNQJ01S0004440.1:28917-46733 GCA_010110895.2 Picea sitchensis | reverse complement strand
GATGTTTGTGGAACGATGTCAGTAGCACCAATTTTAAGAAGCATGTATTATGTTTCATTTATTGATAACTTTTTTCACAAGACCTGGATCTACTTCTTAAAGACCAAGGATGAAGTCTTTAGCAGGTTTCGAGAATTCAAAACTCTAGTTGAAAACCAAATAGGAAAGAAGATAAAAGTCTTGAGATCGAAAAATGGGGGTGAGTATACTTCCAAGGAGTTCGAGGGTTTCTACAAGGAGGTCGGGATCAAGAGGGAGGTAACTATTCCATACAAACCACAACAAATTGGAGTTGCATAGCGGAAGAATCAATCCATCATAGGGGCTACTAAAGCCATGATTCATGACCAAGACTTACCAATGTTTCTTTGAGCAGAGACATACAACATAGTAGTCTACATCCAAAACATGGGTCCTCACATGATCTTGGTGGACAAGACACCAAAGGAGGCATTCACTACCGTGAAGCTAGTGGTGACTCATTTCCACATCTTTTGATATACATTTTATATCCATGTACCAGTTGAGAAGAAGACCAAGTTGGAGCCTTCCAACAAAAATGGATTATTTGTAGGTTATAGAGAGACTTCAAAATCTTACAGGATCCATTTTCCAACGCAGAGAAAGACAGTAGTGAGCAAGGATGTAAAGTTTGAGGAAAACTTTGCATCTAGGAAGTCCCATGAACCTATTCTAGTGACAAACGATGAAGAGGAGGAAGCTCCAAAGGTTGAGCCAAGGTCACCAATGACTTTCAACGCAAGACAACAACCTTTAGATCAAGAGGAGACATCAACTCCTAGTTCTGTCAGGAGACCTCGATGGTTCACTCATATATTGAGGGATGCTTAAGAGTATGTTGAGATTCTTAGGAGCACATTTACAGAGAGTAGACCTCTGAAGAAGTTTACAAACTACATGGCATTGATGAGCAACATCATAAATCATGAGCCTTCCAACTTTCAAGAGGCAGCAAACCAATGGGTATGGTGGGATGCCATCATTGAGTACACCTCCATCATGAAAAATGATGTTTGGGACATAGTGCCAAGATGAGAGGGGAAGTCAGTAGTGAGTTCTAGGTGACTCTACAAGATCAAGCATGCAATGGACAACAACATTGAGAAGTTCAAGGCAAGGTTTGTGGCGAGAAGGTTCTCCAAAAAGAGGGAGTAGACTTCGATGAGACATTTGCTCTAGTCATCGAGTACACTTCCAATAGAGTAGTTATGTCCTTAGTTTCGTTTATGGGATGGAGAATGAATTCCTTAATGGGATCATTGAGGAAAAAGTATACATAGAGCAACCTCAAGGCTTTAAGGTAAATGGGAAAAAGACATATGTTTGCAAGCTTGAGAAATCCTTGTATGGATTCAAGTAGGCATCAAGAGCATAGTATTACAGGATAGATGGATGTTTGCAGAGTATGGGCTTCACTAAAAGCGAAGCAGATCCTAATTTATATTACATATTTATTGTCACCGATCTACTTGTTTTGGTGTTGTATGTAAATGACTTGCTTCTTACATATATAGAGAAGTTCATCGCAGAGTGCAAAGTAGATATGGCAGCTAAGTTTGAGATTAAAGACATCGGCATGATGCATTACTTCTTGGGTTTGGGGGTTTGACAGAAACCAAGGGAGATTTTATTTGGACAAGGTAAGCATGCAATGGAGACCTTGAAGAGGTTGTGGATGGAGAATTGCAAACCTATGGCCACACCCATGATCACTAATCTAAAGAAGGTAACAACTTCATATTTAGAGTTGGTGGATTTCATGTTATACAAGTTGTTGATAGGCTTCTTGATGTATTTGGTCAACACTATATATATATGTTTTACAATGAACACCTTGAGTCGGTGCATGGTGGAGCCAAGGAAGGAGTATTGGGTAGCAACAAAACATGTGCTAAGGTACTTGAGGAGCACACTATTTTATGGTCTAAGATATCTTGGACGTGGTGAAATGAAGTGGCAAGGATATACAAACTCATATTGGGAAGACAATGCAGTAGACAAGAAGAGCACCTTAAGGTGTTACTTTAAATTGGAATCAACAATTATATTATGATTCGGCAGGAAGCATATTTTTGTGGCACTTAGCTCAATGGAGTCAAAGTATATGGCAGCAAGCACTGCTAGTTGTGGGGCCATCTAGCTTTGCAAGTCACTTGTAGGATTGTTTGATTAGGAGTTGGATCCCACAGTCACTCACTGTGATAGTCAGAGTTGCATCAAACTCTCTGAAAATCTAGTATTTCATGATAGATCCAAGCACATAAAGATCATAGATCACTTCATACAAGACATGACTCAAAAGGGAGCAGTGACACTCCAATGTATTCCCACAAATCAATAGGTAGTTGACATTCTAACCAAGCCCTTAGCAAAAGGAAAATTTGAAGCATTCAAAAACAAACTTGGATTGGTGCAGAATTCCTTCCTTGCTAAGAGGAAGTGCTGAAAAATATAACTCGAACATGAACTTCCACACAGGTTTAATGTATGTCGAGAGATGATGACATCTTGTTGCTCGCCATTGCTTATACGTGGCAGGCAGGTTAATCAGATTAATGAATAATCTGTATTAATCAAGCACCCTAATGATTAACGGACACAGAATGACATGCACGAGGGTTATTTGTGTTAATCCTGGCCTTTAATTTGTAGACACGGCGAAAAATATTCTTCTATCGTTAAATATCACACGCACATCGCATATTTTTAATTAAAAGGCTGATTAATCTAGAAGTTTTCAATAGGTATACGCCTCTCGACGTAATTAATCTCAATCGTACATCTCATTGAAAGATTAGGGTTTCAGCTAAAAGTATAAAGCGGTGTCGAGTTAGAGACTCTAGATAGTTTCTTGTTGCAGGGGGGTAGAAACCGATTGAGCAAAGTTGAAGAGCAAAAGAAGAGCCAAAGCAGTAGGAAGGAAGAGGTCATACAACAACCATCCTTACCGCAGATCCATACAATCGTATGAATCCATACGACAAATTTGTACAGTGGCACAAAGTCATACAACAAATCCATACAACAGACCGTACAATTTTCCTTGCACACTATTTCTTCTCGGTTTTTGTGCAGATCTATTTCTGAGGTGATTTTGATTAACAATGTAGGCTGCTAGCTAAGCAGACTGTGAAGGTTTCCTTATAAGCTTTGAATGAGGAATGAAAAACTAATTTTGAAGAAGATATTATGTGTATGTGTGAAACTGTTTTATGCTTTTGCTATTTACTTTTCCAGCCATTGTGTGATTGATGCCATGGTCCAAAATTCATTTTTGCATTAATTAAATTCAACAAATTATTTTTTTAATTAAAATCATAAGAACAACAGTCACCTGGGACTAGAAATATCTACAAGTCATCCCTTCCACACATACATCCCAACCTTTGTCGAGATTACCATCATCATTTAATACTTATTCATTATGTTTACAATCAGTGAACTTACAAATAGAGTGATCAAAATATATAACATTCCAATCTAAGCCACTATTAATTCACTACTGTCAATACATATAATTCTGCACGGATTGCAAGAAAAAATTGCAAATTGTTACTAATAAAAAGAACTACTTACGTAAATATTAGATGTCAGCGTACATAATATTTTGTTATACACAAACTACACGAGCTCCACAAACTACAAATTTTATGAAGTGGAGGGAATACATCAAAGTGTATTTCCTTTCGAAGTTGAATGCAAAGCTTTTGCAATATGTTGTCTATTGATAGTCACAACACAAATTCAGGGACTATACTTCTATTGTAATAATGGTAATATCTCCTGTTGTTGATTATTATGCTTGTATAGGACGTATCGTGGATAGTCTATTACTGCAATCCTTTAGGCTTTTTCCATTTCAATATCTAGACCAGTTGGAGTGTGGTATTTAAACAACTTAATTTCATTTTAAATACTAAATAAATACTACCCACCAGAAGTATGCTCAACAAATGCTAATCAAAAGAAAAGTTAACATGCAACAACCAAAAACGATTAGCAAGGTATCTAGATTTGAAGCTAAACATGCCAAAAAGCATAGCATTATAAAAACATCTACTCCAAGCTTCTCCAACTTATTACGTCCTTTTTAATCTCAAGCTTTTCATCACTTAGAATTTGCTTTTCGGAGTGATTTTCTAAATCCTGCTCTCCATTCTGATGTGGGAAGAATCTAGGCCTTCTAGGCCTTCAATATTTAAGCTAGTTTTCAAGTCATAATGGTGAGAAAAAGAGAAACAAAATAACGTAACAGCAAAACCATTTTGATATCAACTAAACAATTTATATCCATTTTATAAGACAAGTGTTCTCTTATGTAACCAATCAACTGCCATTGTATGACAAGTCCTGATAAGTAAGGTCCATCCCTTTCTATTCCTCAAATTATAGACATTGTAGAATCTTTCACCTCTATTTTGCAAATATGGCTACATATCTAAAAGAAATTCGACCAAAAAGATATTATTAAAAAGACCATAGGCATTGATTTTGCCAAATGGAACAGTGATATTATATACACCTGACAATGGAACCTTGTAATCCAAGTCTCAAGGAAGAATTTGTACTTGCAAGATATGAGCAGATGAACATTGCAATAATCACTTATCACCTAAACAAATCAGCCGAATTTCTCCTACTTGTCTACATCAAAAGCTTCATAAGCTATGACCCAATCACTTATCATTTAATGAATATAGTGCACTTATCATGCAAGATGCCATAATAAAACACTTCTCACTTGAAAACTGAATCTACTAACGCCCCATGTGCACACCAGAAGTTCCCAAATTCAATTACTACTTTTAAATTACAATTCCTTGCACAATGAGGTCTAGAACTGACTCATACAAGAAGCATGAAAGCCACTGAAAAGGAAAGGAAAATGCAGAAGATCTCATATTGTTCAGGGAGGATACTTGAGTATATCTGCATGGAGGAGACCCTGCAACTGATTACTGCAGTCTGCCACCTTAACCTTCCCAAACGTTTTCCCAGCCACCTGCTGCCTCTTTAGGTTCTTCGATGTAGTAGTTTTCAGGGGTCCCTTGGCCACCTATTGCTTTAGGTCCAGGCCTGGATGGGCCTCTTGGTTTTGTCCGAATGCCAAGTAACCTCAGCACAAACCGAGCAAGTTCCCCATACAATACACCAGTTCGGTCAAACAGCTATAGAGCACAGCATAATACAAAAAACCAAACCAAAAACCAATGGTCAGCTTGGTACATATAGTGAGAAACAGAGGACATCTGTGAAAATGAACATGGTTAAGTGCAAATTTACCTGGAGAAGGGCAGTCATAAAAAAATGAAATGCCTGAGTGTTCTGATCAACAAGGATAGAAATTCGACCAAAAAATGTCACAACACCATGCATCTGTACTTTCAAAAATTTAACACAAGTTAGAAAGGTCAAAATGCATAAAATTGTGAAGTTCATCCCATGTCAAAACCTTCATACTATTCAAGAAGCTTTGCTTGCATCCTTCTCAAGTTCCAAGTTAAAGTGAAGGTGTTATACAATCCAGCAACATGCATTTTCTTACTATGTACATAGCCATAATAATCCCAATAATGAGGCATTTACTAAATACATCTAAGTGAGCATTCGTTTGAATACAATAGACCATAATTAGCATTTATTAGATTAATCATATAAACCATGGGTGCATCTGGGTCCAGGTGCAGGGACAACAAACGATGAAAATATTTTACGCTATCAGTGCAAAGTTATGCCACTTTTCCTTTCTAGAGGAGGAGGTCATCAGGATATGGGTACAGCAGGATCAAATGGGTACAGCAAGTACAGGTACGGATGCAGGTATAGAAGTACCCATGCAACTATGGTTTGGAGAAATGTCGAAACTTCTAGGCATCCATCTCTGTGAAACAATGAGATGTTCCGAAGCAGAGCACTGCTTTAATTGTTCTTTAGTTCCATCCAACTCCAGAAGAGAAAGGAAATCTAGTCCCTGGGAAAAAGAAATGGAAACTTTTTAAAAGAACTCATGATCAACATGGTTTCAGCAAAACATGTTATGATCATACCTAAAGGAGCTACTGTGGCCCTCGACTGGTAATATGGAACCTCTCAACAACCCCCATTCATGGTCCAAAATGTAAGGTAATGCCAGACTCTGTGTGCACACATGTATCAAGAACACACACACACAGACCAAAAAAGAAAACGAAAAAGAAAGGGTTAAAAAAAGAAAACAAAACCTTTCAAGAATCCAATGAAGTGTGAGGTCAGGCATCTAATAAGTAATTTGAGGAAAGATATTTGATTGTAGATCCTCCATTCATCCACTCGGTGAATTTTTTCATTCATTTCAAGATCAGCAATAAGTTGTATTTCTTATGTTGACACAAAAGGAAAAAGAAGACATAAGAAAATAAAGCAAGAGTAAACTCACCACACGAAGCATTGACTGCCAAAAGCTTGGTGCTGAAGGAGGTCCACCAAATGGATCATTTGGATCACCATTTCCATTGTCATAAGGACCTCCAGGGCCCATGCCATAACCACCCATTGGTCCCCCCATCCCATTATTATACATTCCACCACCAAATGCATTTGATCCACCATATCCTCCTCTGTACATATTGTTTCCATAAAGACCACCACCATATGATCCTGACATCGCCCCATATCCTCCTCCCATTCCCCCATATAAATTGTTGGATCCATAAAGGCCAGAGCCATAACCTGAATTGTAATTTGTTGTAGAACCATAGCCTGAATTATAATTTGTCATAGAACCATAGCCTGAATTTAGCAAAAAACAAGGTTGTCAAGTGCGGAACTTCATAATAACACAATTACAATTTAACAACCTAGATGTAACAATACTGCTAACTTGTACAGATCGTGAATAGTAATCCTAACATGATTAGCCTTGAGTTTAACTAATTGAGATAAACTCAAAAGAATCATGATTACATTAGTTAAACAGGATATAATGCAACACATTTACCTCCATAGTTACCTCCATAGCTACCCTGCTCCCAAGGTCTTGCTGGCATAGGTCTACCAATAGTGCTTCTGTTAGCAAGTGGCACATTTCTTTCGGTATCAGAACTCTCTCCTATTTTTGCTACTCCGGATGACTCCACCACATTACTTGTGGATCCAGTTGAAGGAGGCCTGAATGGAGAAGGCCCAGATGAACTTCCAACACGTTCCCAAGGTTTTGGTGGAGGAACACTACCTGTTTATTTTATAAACCCAAAATAAAAGATAAAGTTAGGGCCAACTTCCAAAAATAAATAACTCACAATAATAATCCTAAACTTCTCAGCAATTTATATGCTCTTTGAAGATTTTCTATTCAGGGAAAATTTTGGAAAATATTGTTCTTGATAAGTGCTTTAACTCAGTAGAAGAAGCTGCACTGATTTGGTAAGCCAATATCTCATATACAGGAAATAACTCTGAGATGGGAAACTCAGATTGGCTTGTACGTCTTCCCCATCTTTGTTGGCACAAGTTCTAGCATGCCACGGACAGTATATCACATAGCTTAAGACCTAAACGGAAAGACTCCCAGTAACCAGCAAGACTATTCTATATTACACTGCTTAACACCTATTTCTATAACACGTGGCTTCTATATCACACTATTATCACCTATCTCTATATCGCACAGCTTAACAGGTGCTCTTGAGCCCAGTTAAAAACCACTAGTCTTGTAGAAAGACTGGTCCTACTCTTTACAACAACCAGCTCATCAAGGTCCCTCCTTGACAACATACACATTTAAAACAATCGATCATTCTTCATAGACTGTAATCACCTGGGGAAGAAATAAAATAAATATGGAATTCAAACACTGAAGGCAAATACATCAAAATAAAACATTTTCGATGCCTGGAAAGTGTCAAAAGATTCCAGCTAAAGTCATTTACAGACTAAAAATAATAATAATATTGGATTCAAAACAATACACTCCGCTATTCTACGAACGAAATTGTTTATAAGTACATACATATTGAGTAGAATACAACATGACAACCGGATCTTTCAATAACAAGCTAAGAACATGCTTCATTGCTTTGAAGGTTCCTCCCACTTATTGAGTAGAATACAATATGACAACTGGATCTTTCAATAACAAGCTAAGAACATGCCTCATTGCTTTGAAGGTTCCTTCCAAATCTCTCTGAAGTGTAAACCACCCAGTTGCTAGAAAACATGTTGTTCAAATTATCATGCAAAATGACGAAGATGGGACCACTTTACAAGGGGTAATAAAAATAAGTATCAGGAAGTGTGAGATTATCATTAAACATTTGTTTGAAAATGTAAATTGAGATTACTTTTAAAGAATGCTTGTGTGCAATGCAAGAGAGCCTTGCGCATAATAATGCAATGCTATAGAAAATAATTCTGCATATTATACCTTCCCAACCAGTCACAAGAAATACTTATTAGTAGTTATATTATTGTGATTGATTTTAGACCATTCTAATCTACTTAATATCATTTTGTCTGGTTTTGCAGAGGAACCACTAACCTGATAGGCAGGCTATTATATAATGAATTATCTTTCATACTTTCATCACAGAATTCAAAAATTCTTCACTTCTAGCAATAGATTTATCATTTATGGAAACGAAAGGCAAGGATAAAGAAACAAATCATGGTGCATTTCAGCTAATGGAGCATACACAAAAAATCTTTACTCCAGGGCCCAGGCAGTTCAAAAAACAAAGCATGTAAAGCTCCAAAGCTGAACACAGATTCCACTCCATGTACATGACCAGTTTCCAAGACAGACTCTGTAGTCTCCATTGTACCATAACTCCAAAAGGACTAAATATAGTCTGCAATTCGCACCAGAAGCTGTATCACGTGTGCATGAGAAGATTCCAATGGATTGAACAAGTTCTTCCCATGGCCATATATCATCTGTTTACTTGAAAGAGAAATTCAAGGATTAAAAGCAATTCATTGATGCTTGGGACATAAATTATGAATGGATGTCATGACTCAATATGAGTGAAACTCCAATAAGAAGTCAGCAGCATAAATGTAAGAATAGCTTTAATATCCCTTTAGACCAATTTGATCAATAGGACCTTGTAATTTGGTTAAACTAGTCATATACTGGCTGTACAGTACAGTCTTTGTGATTATACTTCCTAAGATAAAATGATCAGGGTAACTGACAGTAAAGTAGTTGGGGCTAGGGTTTCTCATAGCAGCTGCCTAACCAGTTCAAATCCTTTCTGTAGCTGCAGAAAGAGGCCTGCAACTGTTCCCAAGGTCAGTCATTATTTGTTGAGTGGTTGCAAGACTTTAGTGCACTTCTCTGCAGCTGTGGTCTCATGGCAGGTTGCTTTGCTTGAAGAGTTGGTCCTAGTCAACCCATTTCAGGAAGGTAAGGTCCTGCACCTTATTTGGGCCCTGTGCCAGCAGCCTTATTTGGTCCTGTTGAAATTAGTGCAGCTGCAAGAGCCATTCTCCGGGAGGATGGCATAAGACCCTAGCTGAGATCTAGGGCCCCCAGTACACACCTGGGGTTCTTGGTTTGGGATCAAGTAGTTAGAGCCATGGCAAAAGACCCTAGTGAGGGCCCCCAATGTATTTCTGGGGTTCTTGGTCAAGGACCAAGCAGTAAGTCCCTAGATGTGTTCTAGGGCCCCTAGATGTGTTCCAGGGAATCCTTGCTCGATGCTTGGATTGATCCTTGGATGTGTTCCTTCAGTGGTTGATGTAGGGTCCCTAGATGTGTTCTGGGGCCCTGGATGTTCAGGGAATAGGGCCCCTGGATGTGTTCCAGGGAATCCTTGCTTAAACGCTTGGGTTGATCCTTGGTCTTGTACCTTGGTGGATGAAAGACCCTAGATATGTTCTAGGGCCCCCAGATGTGTTCTGGGGTATCCTAATATGTGACCAGGTGGTTCTTGGTTGTGTACCAAGATGTGATGATGTGTGATCTTCTTCTTCTCTCCCAGGATGGTCCATGAGACCTAGGAGCAGCTAGAAGATGGACATGACCACATCATTGGTTTCTCCTCTTATGCGGGGATGATAAAAGCTTATAAGTTATCATGAGACATATGTGGACAGTTTGCCATTGAAGAAGACCCCCTTGACTTTGTCTTGCAGCCTCCCCTTGCTTGATTCTCTTTCTCCATCTTGCTTGATGTTGTGTTGGTCTTCAATAAGTCATTTTGACTTATTTGACTTTATAATTAATATTTTTATTAATTAAGATATTAATTATTATTTACTTTAGCATGTTCAGATTTGTATTTTCAGTATTTCATCTACTTAAGATTTTGTTTTTAAGTGCTGATCTGTATGTACAGTAGTGATCAAATTTTAAAGTTATTACTGTTTTCTCTTTCCCTAAAAATCTAACAGGTCCTGACAGAAAGCACTTGAACTCAGGCAGGTAAGGTCCCAGTCAACCCAATAAGGTCATTATCAACCCTTCCAACACGAATATTGGTTCTGAAATATCAATCCTTCTCAGATAGGGTCCTGTGATCGCTTTGTTCATTGAGAGGGCAGACACCCCTGTCCCACTTTGAAATGCTCTTCTGCCACAGAGGATCTGAAAACTTGTTTGAAGATATCTGAAAAAGGGTATGGTAAAACTTGCTCCATTCCCAAAAAGAAAACAGGATATTTTAACCAGGCAGAGGATGAACCTGCAATTACCTTGGAGCTGGAAGCCTGGACCAAAAGCCTCTTGTAGAGAACCCTCCAACTCTGTAATAACAAGTTGATTTGCTGATTTTCTCCCATTAAAGGACATACCCAAAGTCTTTTACTATCACCTCAGGAAGGTTTGGACCCCCATCAACAAGATGGATCAAGATTAATTTTGATAGGGAAGCCAAAGACAATCCTGGAAAAGCTAGAGCAGGAGAAGTGGTCAGAGACCACCAAGGCAGATTGATGGCTATTTTCATTCACAACATAGGTGATGGAACAAACAACTAAGCAGAAAGGACAGGCCTTAGCAATGCAATTATGCTTGCTTTCCTCTTAAAGACCAACAAGATGGCTTTGGATTCTGGGAGGTGACTCGAAATCATCATTGATCAGCTGAAAACAAGAGTTCAATACATCTGATGTGAATTTGGAGGTCAGCTTAGCTGGGTTTAAGACACCCTTAAGAACTCTGAAACGCAACTCACATCCACGTCAGGCATTTGGGAAATAAGGTGGCTGGCCTCCTAGCATATTTGGCTACCCGGGACAAAGAGTTGCAGATGTAAATCTGGCTTCCAGATCCTTTGACTAAGGAAGATGATTAGCAATCAAAACTGCCAAGGATGGGAAAGAATCCCCCTTTTAACCAACCCATGGTCTTAACTTCTGCACTTGCTTGGCCCCTAAGGGCCTTATAAGTTTTTTATTTATGTTTAGTTTTAATACTTCAAAGATGGGTGCCCCTCCATTTATTTCACAATCTCTATGCCAACTTATCCAGCGCACGCGAAGTCAGCATATGATCTCCTTTAGATCACGGCCATCGCCTTTCAACAAAGGCATTGATCTTCTCTGTTCAGCACCCATTCTTTTGCAGGCTCCAGCATCTGCAGCTCAGATCTCAGCTCTCAGTTCTCTTCACTCCCATGTCTACTACCAGCAAGCCCAACCACAGGCAAAAAAGAGGGCCACCCTGAAATACAGAACAGACACTCTTCGGAGAACGATCCTGCTTCAGTGATTGAGCCAGTTCAGAGGAATTCTGCCCAAGAGAGAACCCAAGCTCACATGAGCCAAGCCTGGTTCGACCGCTTCATACAAGAAGCCAGTCTTAACCAACTCCACAACTTGGATCCTCTGCAAGACCCAATAATCACCAGACAGCACCAAAATAAGTTTACAGTGGCCTCACAACTAAAGGGTGAGGCACGCCTAGCCCTGGAGGGGCTGGGAAGCAGCTGGAAATAATTGAACAAGAGAGGAAAAAACAGCCCAAGAAATTTGGGAGAATCAGGAGAATTTAGAGAGGCAACTCAACCTTACAACGCATATCCTTCTTACTGAAATTGAATACTTCAAAAGTAACATGAATAAGTTTGACTGTGGTCTGGAAGATGCAAAAGATGGCATCTTCCAAAATCAATTCATGATTTCTGACTTGAGTAGGAAAGAGATGAGGGATTTACAGACAACGATTGAGGAAAAGCTCGCATGTGAGAAACCGGTAATAGTAGAAGAGGAACCTGCCCCACCAAAAGATAATGCAGCTGCAACCAAACCCTCCCAATAAGATTCCAGCTTCAGCTATGTTTTTAAATGTTCATCTTATTAGGGATGAATTAGATAATCTAAGTTATTTTGTTAATGAATATTTATGAACAATGTATGTAAGCTTTGAATATAAGTAAGCCTACCTTATGGGGGCTCAAGGCAATGCTCAGCGGAGAGAGGCCTGAAACCCAGGCCCTCTATGTTTTGTATACTATGTAATTTTACCTCATCTCAGAGGCTGTTAATATAAAAACATTTTTTCTGCAAAAAAATAACAACTTGATTTGCAGTTTATGGGTACTTGGCAGACTTATCACAGACAGTAGACCATCCAAAGTTGGATTTCTAAAAGCCAAAATTTACAAGAATCGGTTGAAGTAACTCTCCTTTCTAGAGGATATTCTCCTTTCTAGAGGATACTTCGCTATGATTTTCTCTGACCAAATAAATAGAGATATCGTTTTTGACGTGAGAATCCACGGTTTATGGCTGGAGAAGGGATCTTTAAGACAATTTGGAGACTTGATTTTTATCCCGTGATCAAAATTTACAAGAATCAGTTGAGTTAACTCTCCTTTCTAGAGGATACTTCACTATGATTTTCTCTGACCAAATAAATAGAGATATTGTTTGAGGTGAGAACCCGTGGTTTATGACTGGAGCAGGGATCTTTATGAGAATTTGGAGGCTTGATTTTTACCCTTAGACAGCCTAATTTGGTTGAAACTTCTAGGGCCACCTCTAGAATTTTGACATGGGTCTGTTTTGAAGTTCATGAAAAACTTTCTGCGAAAGTTTTTATCGGCATTACAGGTAACCAAGACAAGAGAGCAGGCAAGTACGCTAGGATCTGTGTATATTTAGACCTACAATAGGAAAAATTCTTGCACACCTCAGTGTTCTGTGATTTTACCTACCACATCTAGAAAGAGGCCGTTGATGATAAAAAATATTTATTTTATGTTTATTTTATGTGAAGGGTGTGCAACAAGCTTGACATTTAGCTACTAGCAAGCTCATGCCCAAAGGTAAAGGATCGAGAATCTACAAGTACTGAGTGGAAAACAATTGGAAAAAATTATAGAGAAGTCAATCAACCTGAGCTTGACATGGGATGATCTTTCTAGAATCCTGGAAGATATACAAGCAGAAGACAAAGACCAAGTTTAGGAAAGAAAAAGAAACTTAGATGAGAAAACATTAGAACCAGACTTGAAGCTAGAACCAAAAGCACAAAATGAAGAGGAGGAAAATACAATTTTTTTCAAAGAATATGAATGTAAAAGGGTTCCAGTTTGGAATTTGACCATAAGCAAGAGTAGGTGAACACTGAAAACAGAAGAGCAAGATAGAAAATGACCCAAACTGAGAGTTAAGCAAATACCCTTGAAATTCAAAAGCCGGAAGCGAATTGGAAGGAAAATGAGAAGCCCATCTCTAAGAGAACGTGGTTAAGAATTGGTTGGTTTAGAAAGCCGGTCTCGATTGGAAAACTTCCTGTTAAAAAGAATAGTTAGTGTCAATGAGGAATTGAGAATTAAGCTTGTCTACTAGTTATTAGGGCTGGATTTATCTAATCCCTGCCAAATTGCATGAACACGACCATTTTGGTTCAACCTACGTTTGAAAGGTTTCTACCCATCAGAAAACCCAAATACAAATAGAAAAAAAATGCTATCAGCTACTACGTTTATATTCACGGACTTTCTTTTCCTTCAGAAATCCAAATTGTGTTGTCCAACTTCCACTTTACTAGTTGGCGCATTAGATATATTTTTTCCATCCACGGTGTTAAGAGAATCACCTATCTACCTCTGTGTTTCACTCATTATATCATGAAAACTTGCTCAAAATCATATGTTCCAATTTGATAACCTTATTCGGGCATCTGGTGGCATTCCCCACTAATCCATACATCTTGAATTTGTAAGCGGACCTCCCAAGCCCACAGTAAGAAAGTGTGCACCTAATAAGCATGAAGTTACGTCTGAGCCTCTTTCTTTTCAGCTGAAAATCAAAATAAAAACCTTGAATTATCTTTTGTCCACCTTCGCTTTAGGCATCTACATGTCTCTATCTAGATTCAACAACTACAGGTGGTAGTCTCCCACGGTCAACTGTCTGCAATCTATGTTTGTCAATTATGTTTTTGATGGACTGCTCTAATTTAAGAGAGTATATGCCTCTGTTTCAATCAATCAACAAGATGGATTATGGAGTCCTGCCTTTCGTTTTTAGGGTGCTAAGGATAAAACTTTTTCGAATTTGCTCATTTTTTCTCCATGATTACACCAAGATGCTTTGCCCCAAATTTCAGAAACATAAAAAATAGCCTAAAGTAGTAGCAATGTCCACACCAGTGTCAGCCACTAATCAATAACGCCCAAAAATCGGATTGTTGAACTTTTTTCAAAAAACAATTGAATATCAGAATAGTAATTGGCAAAATTAAGAAGAGCGCCCATTATATCAAAGAAAACACTATAAAATCTTAATTCAAGAAAACCCTGGAGAAAAGAGCGAAAAGAAAAAGATGACCTTGAATCTCAATTCATGGATTTAAACAATAGCAGCAAGCAGGAAGGAAGGAGACAAAAAAGTAGGTGAAATAGAGAAGAAGAGCAAGTGGGTATAAATCGCTTACCAGAGGCGGCCATGGGCCTCTACCTTCCTTTCGGAAGAAACTCGATCGATCAAAATATATATAGCTTGGGTGATACAAACCACAATGACTTGCCCAGATCCCCTGCTGGTGCTTGAATTTCAGAGTTTCGGTCCAATTTGATTAAATCGCAAGTACATAACACAAGATGGAATAGAATTCTGAAAGAAGCGATGGAAACGGAGGGAATGTATGGGACGATTCGCCCCTCCACAGGCTCACCGGCATCCGTACAATCCAACCCACCCCGAGATCAGGAGCCACCGGCCTCTCGGACCCTATCATACTATTTCATACCTGAACTATATAACTGTGTATATAGTGATAGATGGAAATATTTAATTCTATAATCTTTAGGATTTTGTTAATTAATTGCTTGCGAGAATTTCGTTCCACGCTAATATCATAAATATTTATTTCTAAAAATTAAAAAAATAATATATTTTATAAGGAAAAATGTAGTGACTTGAGAATCGAGACATGATGTAAATATTCTTTTTATGGATTTATAGTGGAGTTTCCACATTGTAATAATCTATAATATGTGCTTTGTAGAAAAAAGTTAATGTTTAAATATAATATAAAATTGTTTAAGATGGTTTTAAATGGTTAATTGAATTTAGCTTAAGTCGTTTATATTATGGGGTGTTTTTTCCACCTTTATATTGTAGGGTGTTTTTTCCACCGAAGTTCAATTCTAACAAATGACTTGTTTGGTTCTTAATAAGTATGCTATTGGTTCTTAATAAGCATGCTATGGAAAAAAACTTGGTTTTATATAAAATCTGGTTACCCTAGGTACCATTTCAAGTGAAATGGAAGGAAGTACCTTAAAAAAAAAAAGGTCTTAAACACTCTTAAACAAGAGATGTACAATATGTTATGCAAAAAGATAAAAAAAAAGATAAAAGTAATGTTTGAATATAATATAAAATTGGTTTAAGATGATTACAAGGAGCAAGGAAGATATGAATTCATAATAAAAGAAGATAAGAGAGGGACAGGTGGGAAAATAAAGTTTTTCTTCCATGTGCATAAATAAAATTGACCAGCACATTTGACTTATAGAGTCATATATGAATTCATAAAGTGGTTGGAGAAGGGAAGTATGTTTCATGTAGAGTAAGGGAAGTATTGTAATGGGAAGTGGGCTTTTCTGCGAAGTGCTACGTGTTACGCTTAGTCTTAGTTTTGTATGTCATCCGGGTGTGTAGGATAAATAGGCTAATTGGTATAAGTTTCTTGGACCATTCTCCTTCCTCATTGTATGACATTCATGTTTCATTATTGCTCTCAAAGTTGATTTTTTTTACAATCCATTATGACGGAAATGTGTAATTCCTTCTATTCTCAACATTAATAACAAAAAATTATTTCTATGTCAATTATAAATAAAATATGTCAATATCTATCTTAAGTAAAATTATTATATCAACTTTATATATATCAAGAATACGTGTTTTCTACTTCCCATAATGAATGAGAGAGATGTGTAATTCCTTGAGTGCTTAACACATGGAATTGATAAATGACATTTAAAAATAATAATAATAACAAAAAATATATAAATATTTCAATGTCCACCTTAATTAAAATATTTCAATATCAACTTTTTATATATATATATATATCGAAAATGTAAAAGAAATCATATTGCTCCAAGAGGCACTTTCTACAACTTAGTATGAGGAAGATGTGTAATTCCATGTGTGTTAAACATGGAATTGATAGGTGGTATTTTAAAAATATATTAATGACAACAAAAATATTTCAATATCCACCTTAACTAAAATGTTTTTATATCAACTATATGTATATATAGTTTATATAAAATATTTTTTTTATTTTCAATTACTTTATATATATATATATATATATATATAAAGGACTGGCATAAAATGTGTAATTCCTTCCATTCTCAACATTAATAACAAAAAATTATTTCTATGTCGATTATAAATAAAATATGTCAATGTCTATCTTAAGTAAAATTATTATATCAACTTTATATATATCAAGAATACGTGTTTTCTACTTCCCATTATGAATGAGAGAGATGTGTAATTCCTTGAGTGCTTAACACATGGAGTTGACAAATGACATTTAAAAATAATAATAATAACAATATATATATAAATATTTCAATGTATCTATTATGCACAGAGAGGGATCAAGTCCCTCAAGGTGAAAACTTTATTTAGATTGCAAAAACTTGAGAAAAAAATTTCACCTCAAGGGATTTGATCTCTCTTAGCACATGATAGTTCTAGAGTTAAGATGGATCTACATTGGTAGGATATTGGATCTCATGCCTTAAATTGCTTGTAATCGATACCAAGAATCTAGGAATTACAAAGGTTGTGTTTGAGCATAGAGGTTGGGGTGAGATAGAATTCCATCCCCAGCTTATTTGTGTTGTTCATTGACTCCATCTTAGAAAAACAATTCACTCACCAATTCTTTTTCCAGAAGGGAAATCAATAGTTAGCTCTTATTGATTGCATTAAAGCACAAATCGATAGTGATTTCTTGAGGGATTGCATAATAGAGAAGGAAAATGTATAAGTTGTGTTGTGTATGGTTGGGATAAGATAGTTTCATGGTTGGTTGAATGTTGGATGTGGTGCTTCGAGTTTCCCATAGTGAGATATTTGGCTAAGGCATTAATGCATTGGGCTAGTTTGGGTGTTGATCCAAGTGGATATTGGTGGCCACTCACCTATTCCAACTGGCTCCTCGTGTCCGTTTTTGTTCAGCACATTCTTATGTACTACTTTCTAATTGTGGGTTCTACACTTCTAGGGCTATCTGAAGCCCCACACATCCTCCAGGTGGATATGGGTGGCCTCTCGCCTAATCCAACTGGATTATTTTGTATGTTTTCATGTCAACACATCTTGTTGTACTTTCGGGG